>JARWAU010000129.1:0-142695 GCA_029958995.1 Bombus sonorus | reverse complement strand
ATCTCATACGGAACGGAAATAACGGGCATTTGTCGTCAAAATGGGCGAATGATTGCATTTTGCGAGTTGTTTGCTGGTTTCGACACTTTATACAGCGTGCTCTATGTTCTGCACCAAAAATGCCGTAATTTGGGCGTTTATACTAAGCAGTCTCTCCAACGGGAAGGAAATTACAGTCATTTTGTGTCCAAATCGACGAATGGTCGTGTTTTACGAGTTGTTGGGATGGTATCGACGCTTAATAGAGCGTGCACTATGTTTTGCGCGTAAAATGCAGTAATTTGGGCGTTTGTACGTCGAACTCTCTCCAACGGAAAGGAAATTACGGCCATTTGTTGTCCAAATCGACGAATCGTCGAGATTTGCGAGTTGTTGGACAGGTTTCGACGCTTAATAGAGCGTGCACAATGTTCTGCGCTTAAAATGCAGTAATTTGGGCGTTTAAACGTCGAAATATCTCATACGGAACGGAAATAACGGACATTTGTCGTCAAAATGGGCGAATGATTGCATTTTGCGCGTTGTTTGCTGGTTTCGACACTTTATACAGCGTGTTCTATGTTCTGCACCAAAAATGCCGTAATTTGGGCGTTTATACTACGAAGTCTCTCCAACGGGAAGGAAATTACAGTCATTTTTTGTCCAAATCGACGAATGGTCGTTTTTTACGAGTTGTTGGGATGGTATTGACGCTTAATAGAGCGTGCACTATGTTCCACGCTAAAATGCAGTTCTTTGGGCGTCAATACGACGAACTCTCTCCAACGGGAAGGAAATTACAGCCATTTTTTGTCCAAATCGACGAATGGTCGCATTTCGCGAGCTGTGAGAGTGGTTTCGACGCTTAATAGAGCGTGCACTATGTTCTGCGCGTAAAATGCAGTAATTTGGGCGTTTAAACGTCGCAATATCTCATACGGAACGGAAATAACGGACATTTGTCGTCAAAATGGGCGAATGATTGCATTTTGCGAGTTGTTTGCTGGTTTCGACACTTTATACAGCGTGCTCTATGTTCTGCACCAAAAATGCCGTAATTTGGGCGTTTATACTACGAAGTCTCTCCAACGGGAAGGAAATTACAGTCATTTTTTGTCCAAATCGACGAATGGTCGTTTTTTACGAGTTGTTGGGATGGTATTGACGCTTAATAGAGCGTGCACTATGTTCTACGCTTAAAATGCAGTTATTTGGGCGTCAATACGACGAAATCCCTCCAACGGGAAGGAAATTACGGCCATTTTTTGTACAAATCGACGAATGGTCGCATTTTGCGAGCTGTTGGACTGGTTTCGACACTTAATAGGGCGAGCACTACGTTCAGCGCGTAACATGCAGTAATTTGGGCGGTTAAACTTCGCATTATCTCTAACGGGAAGGAAATTACAGTAATTTTTTGTCAAAATCGACGAACGATCGCGTGTTATGAGTTGTTTGCTGGTTTCGACGCTTTATACAGCGTGCAGTACGTTCTGCGCTTAAAATGCAGTAATTTGGTCGTTTAAACGTCGAAATATCTCATACGGAACGGAAATAACGGGCATTTGTCGTCAAAATGGACGAATGATTGCATTTTGCGAGTTGTTTGCTGGTTTCGACACTTTATACAGCGTGCTCTATGTTCTGCACCAAAAATGCCGTAATTTGGGCGTTTATACTACGAAGTCTCTCCAACGGGAAGGAAATTACAGTCATTTTTTGTCCAAATCGACGAATGGTCGTTTTTTACGAGTTGTTGGGATGGTATTGACGCTTAATAGAGCGTGCACTATGTTCCACGCTAAAATGCAGTTATTTGGGCGTCAATACGACGAAATCCCTCCAACGGGAAGGAAATTACGGCCATTTTTTGTACAAATCGACGAATGGTCGCATTTTGCGAGCTGTTGGACTGGTTTCGACGCTTAATAGAGCGTGCACTATGTTCTGCGCGTAAAATGCAGTAATATGGGCGTTTGTACGTCGAACTCGCTCCAGCGGAAAGGACATTACGGCCATTTTTTGTCCAAATCGACGAATGGTCGAGATTTGCGAGTGGTTGGACTGGTTTCGACGCTTAATAGAGCGTGCACTATGTTCGGCGCTTAAAATGCAGTAATTTGGGCGTTTAAACGTCGAAATATCTCATACGGAACGGAAATAACGGACATTTGTCGTCAAAATGGGCGAATGATTGCATTTTGCGAGTTGTTTGCTGATTTCGACACTTTATATAGCGTGCACTATGTTCTACGCTTAAAATGCAGTAAATTGGGCGTTTGTACGACGAAATCCCTCCAACGGGAAGGAAATTACAGTCATTTTTGTACAAATCGAAGAATGGTCGTTTTTTACGAGTTGTGGGGATGGTATCGATTCTTAATAGGGCGAGCACTACGTTCAGCGCGTAACATGCAGTAATTTGGGCGGTTAAACTTCGCATTATCTCAAACGGGAAGGAAATTACAGTAATTTTTTGTCCAAATCGACGAATGGTCGCGTTTTGCGAGTTGTTGGACTGGTTTCGACGCTTAATAGTGCGTGCACTATGTTCTACGCTTAAAACGCAGTTATTTGGGCGTTTATACGAGGAACTCTCTCCAACGGGAAGGAAATTACAGTAATTTTGGTCCAAATCGACGAATGGTCGCGTTTTGCGAGTTGTTGGACTGGCTTCGACGCTTAATAGAGCGTGCACTATGTTCTGCGCGTAAAATGTAGTAATTTGGGCGTTTGTACGTCGAACTCTCTCCAACGGAAAGGAAATTACGGTCATTTTACGTCAAAATCGACGAACTATCGCGTGTTATGAGTTGTTTGCCGGTTTCGACGCTTTATACAGCGTGCACTATGTTCTACGCTTAAAATGCAGTAAATTGGGCGTTTGTACGACGAAATCCCTCCAACGGGAAGGAAATTACGGCCATTTTTTGTCCAAATCGACGTATGGTCGAGATTTGCGAGTTGTTGGACAGGTTTCGACGCTTTATACAGCGTGCACTATGTTCTACGCTTAAAATGCAGTAAATTGTGCGTTTGTACGACGAAATCCCTCCAACGGGAAGGAAATTACGGCCAGTTTTTGTACAAATCGACGAATGGTCGCATTTTGCGAGCTGTTGGACTGGTTTCGACGGTTAATAGAGCGTGCACTATGTTCTGCGCGTAAAATGCAGTAATTTGGGCGTTTGTACGTCGAACTCTCTCCAGCGGAAAGGAAATTACGGGCATTTTTTGTCCAAATCGACGAATGGTCGAGATTTGCGAGTTGTTGGACAGGTTTCGACGCTTAATAGAGCGTGCACAATGTTCTGCGCTTAAAATGCAGTAATTTGGGCGTTTAAACGTCGAAATATCTCAAACGGAACGGAAATAACGGTCCTTTTTCGTCAAAATGGGCGAATGATTGCATTTTGCGAGTTGTTTGCTGGTTTCGACACTTTATACAGCGTGCTCTATGTTCTGCACCAAAAATGCCGTAATTTGGGCGTTTATACTACGCAGTCTCTCCAATGGGAAGGAAATTACAGTAATTTTTTGTCCAAATCGACGAATGGTCGTGTTTTACGAGTTGTTGGGATAGTATCGACGCTTAATAGAGCGTGCACTATGTTCTACGCTTAAAATGCAGTTATTTGGGCGTTTATACGACGAACTCTCTCCAACGGGAAGGAAATTACAGTAATTTTGGTCCAAATCGACGAATGGTCGAGTTTTGCGAGTTGTTGGACTGGCTTCGACGCTTAATAGAGCGTGCACTATGTTCTGCGCGTAAAATGTAGTAATTTGGGCGTTTGTACGTCGAACTCTCCCCAACGGAAAGGATCTTACGGTCATTTTACGTCAAAATCGACGAACTATCGCGTTTTATAAGTTGTTTGCCGGTTTCGACGCTTTATACAGCGTGCACTATGTTCTACGCTTAAAATGCAGTAAATTGGGCGTTAGTACGACGAAATCCCTCCAACGGGAAGGAAATTACGGCCATTTTTTGAACAAATCGACGAATGGTCGCATTTTGCGAGCTGTTGGACTGGTTTGGACGCTTAATAGAGCGTGCACTATGTTCCACGCTAAAATGCAGTTCTTTGGGCGTCAATACGACGAACTCTCTCCAACGGGAAGGAAATTACAGCCATTTTTTGTCCAAATCGACGAATGGTCGCATTTCGCGAGCTGTGAGAGTGGTTTCGACGCTTAATAGAGCGTGCACTATGTTCTGCGCGTAAAATGCAGTAATTTGGGCGTTTAAACGTCGCAATATCTCATACGGAACGGAAATAACGGACATTTGTCGTCAAAATGGGCGAATGATTGCATTTTGCGAGTTGTTTGCTGGTTTCGACACTTTATACAGCGTGCTCTATGTTCTGCACCAAAAATGCCGTAATTTGGGCGTTTATACTACGAAGTCTCTCCAACGGGAAGGAAATTACAGTCATTTTTTGTCCAAATCGACGAATGGTCGTTTTTTACGAGTTGTTGGGATGGTATTGACGCTTAATAGAGCGTGCACTATGTTCTACGCTTAAAATGCAGTTATTTGGGCGTCAATACGACGAACTCTGTCCAACGGGAAGGAAATTACAGCCATTTTTTGTCCAAATCGACGAATGGTCGCATTTCGCGAGCTGTGAGAGTGGTTTCGACACTTAATAGGGCGAGCACTACGTTCAGCGCGTAACATGCAGTAATTTGGGCGGTTAAACTTCGCATTATCTCTAACGGGAAGGAAATTACAGTAATTTATTGTCAAAATCGACGAACGATCGCGTGTTATGAGTTGTTTGCTGGTTTCGACGCTTTATACAGCGTGCAGTATGTTCTGCGCTTAAAATGCAGTAATTTGGTCGTTTAAACGTCGAAATATCTCATACGGAACGGAAATAACGGGCATTTGTCGTCAAAATGGGCGAATGATTGCATTTTGCGAGTTGTTTGCTGGTTTCGACACTTTATACAGCGTGCTCTATGTTCTGCACCAAAAATGCCGTAATTTGGGCGTTTATACTACGAAGTCTCTCCAACGGGAAGGAAATTACAGTCATTTTTTGTCCAAATCGACGAATGGTCGTTTTTTACGAGTTGTTGGGATGGTATTGACGCTTAATAGAGCGTGCACTATGTTCCACGCTAAAATGCAGTTATTTGGGCGTCAATACGACGAAATCCCTCCAACGGGAAGGAAATTACGGCCATTTTTTGTACAAATCGACGAATGGTCGCATTTTGCGAGCTGTTGGACTGGTTTCGACGCTTAATAGAGCGTGCACTATGTTCTGCGCGTAAAATGCAGTAATATGGGCGTTTGTACGTCGAACTCGCTCCAGCGGAAAGGACATTACGGTCATTTTTTGTCCCAATCGACGAATGGTCGAGATTTGCGAGTGGTTGGACTGGTTTCGACGCTTAATAGAGCGTGCACTATGTTCGGCGCTTAAAATGCAGTAATTTGGGCGTTTAAACGTCGAAATATCTCATACGGAACGGAAATAACGGACATTTGTCGTCAAAATGGGCGAATGATTGCATTTTGCGAGTTGTTTGCTGATTTCGACACTTTATATAGCGTGCACTATGTTCTACGCTTAAAATGCAGTAAATTGGGCGTTTGTACGACGAAATCCCTCCAACGGGAAGGAAATTACAGTCATTTTTGTACAAATCGAAGAATGGTCGTTTTTTTACGAGTTGTGGGGATGGTATCGATTCTTAATAGGGCGAGCACTACGTTCAGCGCGTAACATGCAGTAATTTGGGCGGTTAAACTTCGCATTATCTCAAACGGGAAGGAAATTACAGTAATTTTTTGTCCAAATCGACGAATGGTCGCGTTTTGCGAGTTGTTGGACTGGTTTCGACGCTTAATAGTGCGTGCACTATGTTCTACGCTTAAAACGCAGTTATTTGGGCGTTTATACGAGGAACTCTCTCCAACGGGAAGGAAATTACAGTAATTTTGGTCCAAATCGACGAATGGTCGCGTTTTGCGAGTTGTTGGACTGGCTTCGACGCTTAATAGAGCGTGCACTATGTTCTGCGCGTAAAATGTAGTAATTTGGGCGTTTGTACGTCGAACTCTCTCCAACGGAAAGGAAATTACGGTCATTTTACGTCAAAATCGACGAACTATCGCGTGTTATGAGTTGTTTGCCGGTTTCGACGCTTTATACAGCGTGCACTATGTTCTACGCTTAAAATGCAGTAAATTGGGCGTTTGTACGACGAAATCCCTCCAACGGGAAGGAAATTACGGCCATTTTTTGTCCAAATCGACGTATGGTCGAGATTTGCGAGTTGTTGGACAGGTTTCGACGCTTTATACAGCGTGCACTATGTTCTACGCTTAAAATGCAGTAAATTGTGCGTTTGTACGACGAAATCCCTCCAACGGGAAGGAAATTACGGCCAGTTTTTGTACAAATCGACGAATGGTCGCATTTTGCGAGCTGTTGGACTGGTTTCGACGGTTAATAGAGCGTGCACTATGTTCTGCGCGTAAAATGCAGTAATTTGGGCGTTTGTACGTCGAACTCTCTCCAGCGGAAAGGAAATTACGGGCATTTTTTGTCCAAATCGACGAATGGTCGAGATTTGCGAGTTGTTGGACAGGTTTCGACGCTTAATAGAGCGTGCACAATGTTCTGCGCTTAAAATGCAGTAATTTGGGCGTTTAAACGTCGAAATATCTCAAACGGAACGGAAATAACGGTCCTTTTTCGTCAAAATGGGCGAATGATTGCATTTTGCGAGTTGTTTGCTGGTTTCGACACTTTATACAGCGTGCTCTATGTTCTGCACCAAAAATGCCGTAATTTGGGCGTTTATACTACGCAGTCTCTCCAATGGGAAGGAAATTACAGTAATTTTTTGTCCAAATCGACGAATGGTCGTGTTTTACGAGTTGTTGGGATAGTATCGACGCTTAATAGAGCGTGCACTATGTTCTACGCTTAAAATGCAGTTATTTGGGCGTTTATACGACGAACTCTCTCCAACGGGAAGGAAATTACAGTAATTTTGGTCCAAATCGACGAATGGTCGAGTTTTGCGAGTTGTTGGACTGGCTTCGACGCTTAATAGAGCGTGCACTATGTTCTGCGCGTAAAATGTAGTAATTTGGGCGTTTGTACGTCGAACTCTCCCCAACGGAAAGGATCTTACGGTCATTTTACGTCAAAATCGACGAACTATCGCGTTTTATAAGTTGTTTGCCGGTTTCGACGCTTTATACAGCGTGCACTATGTTCTACGCTTAAAATGCAGTAAATTGGGCGTTTCTACGACGAAATCCGTCCAACGGGAAGGAAATTACGGCCATTTTTTGAACAAATCGACGAATGGTCGCATTTTGCGAGCTGTTGGACTGGTTTGGACGCTTAATAGAGCGTGCACTATGTTCTGCGCTTAAAATGCAGTAATTTGGGCGTTTAAACGTCGAAATATCTCAAACGGAACGGAAATAACTGTCATTTTACGTCAAAATCGACGAACTATCGCGGTTTATAAGTTGTTTGCCGGTTTCGACGCTTTATACAGCGTGCACTATGTTCTACGCTTAAAATGCAGTAAATTGGGCGTTTGTACGACGAAATCCCTCCAACGGGAAGGAAATTACGGCCATTTTTTGTACAAATCGACGAATGGTCGAATTTTGCGAGCTGTTGGACTGGTTTCGACGCTTAAAAGAGCGTGCACTATGTTCTGCGCGTAAAATGCAGTAATTTGGGCGTTTGTACG
The DNA here is from genome assembly GCA_029958995.1 of Bombus sonorus. Classification (NCBI taxonomy): domain Eukaryota; kingdom Metazoa; phylum Arthropoda; class Insecta; order Hymenoptera; family Apidae; genus Bombus; species Bombus sonorus. The sequence goes on along the minus strand of JARWAU010000129.1, from coordinate 134,976 downwards.
TCGAACTCTCTCCAACGGAAAGGAAATTACGGGCATTTTTTGTCCAAATCGACGAATGGTCGAGATTTGCGAGTTGTTGGACAGGTTTCGACGCTTAATAGAGCATGCACAATGTTCTGCGCTTAAAATGCAGTAATTTGGGCGTTTAAACGTCGAAATATCTCATACGGAACGGAAATAACGGACATTTGTCGTCGAAATGGGCGAATGATTGCATTTTGCGAGTTGTTTGCTGGTTTCGACACTTTATATAGCGTGCACTATGTTCTGCTCCAAAAATGCCGTAATTCGGGCGTTTATACTACGCAGTCTCTCCAACGGGAAGGAAATTACGGTCATTTTACGTCAAAATCGACGAACTATCGCGTTTTATGAGTTGTTTGCCGGTTTCGCCGCTTAATAGAGCGTGCACTATGTTCTGCGCTTAAAATGCAGTAATTTGGGCGTTTAAACGTCGAAATATCTCAAACGGAAAGGAAATAACGGTCATTTTACGTCAAAATCGACGAACTATCGCGTTTTATGAGTTGTTTGCCGGTTTCGACGCTTTATAAAGCGTGCACTATGTTCTACGCTTAAAATGCAGTAAATTGGACGTTTGTACGACGAAATCCCTCCAACGGGAAGGAAATTACGGCCATTTTTTGTACAAATCGACGAATGCTCGCATTTTGCGAGCTGTTGGACTGGTGTCGACGCTTAATAGAGCGTGCACTATGATCTGCGCTTAAAATGCAGTAATTTGGGCGTTTAAACGTCGAAATATCTCAAACGGAACGGAAATAACGGTCATTTTTCGTCAAAATGGGCGAATGATTGCATTTTGCGAGTTGTTTGCTGGTTTCGACACTTTATACAGCGTGCTCTATGTTCTGCACCAAAAATGCCGTAATTTGGGCGTTTATACTACGCAGTCTCTCCAATGGGAAGGAAATTACAGTAATTTTTTGTCCAAATCGACGAATGGTCGAGATTTGCGAGTTGTTGGACAGGTTTCGACGCTTAATAGAGCGTGCACAATGTTCTGCGCTTAAAATGCAGTAATTTGGGCGTTTAAACGTCGAAATATCTCATACGGAACGGAAATAACGGACATTTGTCGTCAAAATGGGCGAATGATTGCATTTTGCGAGTTGTTTGCTGGTTTCGACACTTTATATAGCGTGCACTATGTTCTGCTCCAAAAATGCCTTAATTTGGGCGTTTATACTACGAAGTGTCTCCAACGGGAAGGAAATTACAGTAATTTTTTGTCCAAATCGACGAATGGTCGAGATTTGCGAGTTGTTGGACAGGTTTCGACGCTTAATAGAGCGTGCACGATGTTCTGCGCGTAAAATGCAGTAATTTGGGCGTTTAAACGTCGAAATATCTCATACGGAACGGAAATAACGGACATTTGACGTCAAAATGGGCGAATGATTGCATTTTGCGAGTTGTTTGCTGGTTTCGACACTTTATATAGCGTGCACTATGTTCTGCTCCAAAAATGCCGTAATTTGGGCGTTTATGCTACGAAGTCTCTCCAACGGGAAGGAAATTACAGTCATTTTTGTCCAAATCGACGAATGATCGTTTTTTACGAGTTGTGGGGATGGTATCGACACTTAATAGGGCGAGCACTACGTTCAGCGCGTAACATGCAGTGATTTGGGCGGTTAAACTTCGCATTATCTCAAACGGGAAGGAAATTACAGTAATTTTTTGTCCAAATCGACGAATGGTCGCGTTTTGCGAGTTGTTGGACTGGCTTCGACGCTTAATAGAGCGTGCACTATGTTCTGCGCTTAAAATGCAGTAATTTGGGCGTTTAAACGTCGAAATATCTCAAACGGAACGGAAATAACGGTCATTTTACGTCAAAATCGACGAACTATCGCGTTTTATGAGTTGTTTGCCGGTTTCGACGCTTTATAAAGCGTGCACTATGTTCTACGCTTAAAATGCAGTAAATTGGGCGTTTGTACGACGAAATCCCTCCAACGGGAAGGAAATTACGGCCATTTTTTGCACAAATCGACGAATGCTCGCATTTTGCGAGCTGTTGGACTGGTTTCGACGCTTAATAGAGGGTGCACTATGTTCTGCGCTTAAAATGCAGTAATTTGGGCGTTTAAACGTCGAAATATCTCAAGCGGAACGGAAATAACGGTCATTTTTCGTCAAAATGGGCGAATGATTGCATTTTGCGAGTTGTTTGCTGGTTTCGACACTTTATACAGCGTGCTCTATGTTCTGCACCAAAAATGCCGTAATTGGGGCGTTTATACTACGCAGTCTCTCTAATGGGAAGGAAATTACAGTAATTTTTTGTCCAAATCGACGAATGGTCGAGATTTGCGAGTTGTTGGACAGGTTTCGACGCTTAATAGAGCGTGCAGAATGTTCTGCGCTTAAAATGCCGTAATTTGGGCGTTTAAACGTCGAAATATCTCATACTGAACGGAAATAACGGACATTTGTCGTCAAAATGGGCGAATGATTGCATTTTGCGAGTTGTTTGCTGGTTTCGACACTTTATACAGCGAGCTCTATGTTCTGCACCAAAAATGCCGTAATTTGGGCGTTTATACTACGCAGTTGTTACGTATTTATTAGTTTTAAGTCAAGTTAAGATTAAAATTCTGTAAAAAATTTTTTTTTTTTGTTTTTTTATTTTTGATTTATTTGTGATTTAGAGTTTAGTCGGAAGGGAAATATTGAAATGATATTATTGTGTATGAAGTATTTATTTGGATTTCCGATTAATACGGTAGTTGCTGCCACCAGAAATAGTCTAAGGACTATTTCAAAATTTTTATTTTTTTTCAAACGTTACGGGTAGCGTCGACTAGAGTATAATGCTACTGGCAAAACCGATTCCGCTTTTCGGCTAACCTGCTATGTGCAGGGATACTAGCACGGGAGAGGATTAAAGCTGGATACAATATTTGAATGTCAAATTTTTCGTTGCTTGATATGAATTTATTTTTTTTTTCGTTTGCCTTCTTCTTCTCTTTTAATTTCGCTATAATAGTTCGTCGTTGGAACCAAAGCTCAGTTTATTTGCCACGATGGATTCTATCACCACGATTTTCTTGCCTTTGGGTTTGATTATCGAGGGTGATTCTAACGATCCTCTCTGTGTGGAACTTGTGTGATTTCGCAAGCCTTGCCCAAAGACGGGCAATATTTTGCCAACAATGGGAGGAGGAATGCGAAGATCGATAGGCGTTTTCGATTATCGAAAACACCGTTTGCACAAGTCAACACAGCGAACGATCCTTCGGTTAAATTTTCAAAGGAAATTGTTCTACTATTTCTCTCTCTCTTTTTTTATAATTGCATGCAATGATGGCAAGGAACTCGGTCAACAGAAATGCCGGTATCGCTCTTAATTTTCGATCGACGTCAAAGATGTATTTAATGGTCCTCTCTGTGCGAGACTTGTGTGATTTCGCAAGCCTTGCCCAAAGACGGGCAATATTTTGCCAACAATGGGAGGAGGAATGCGAAGATCAACGGGTGTTTCAGTAGCTGAAAACACCGTTTGCACAAGCCAACACAGTGAACACCCCCTTTGTTTAAAGTTTAAAATAGTGATTCTACCTTCAAACCGTTCACGGAAATAAAACGAGATTGATGATAGGTAATTCTCGAGTGCAACGAAATTATCAGAGAAGAAGGAAATATTTTTAAAGTTTATTTTCTTACCTTGAGAAACCAGTGGCGTCGGGTGCCATCACTTCGTCTGCTCTGATGGTCGTTGGTGTTTTAATTTCTGGGTTTATTTCTCGAAACTCGGATATAATTTATTATCAAACTTTTACTTTATTTATTTATTTCGATACACGGTTTACAAATTACTAACCGAACTAATACCGCAATTACAATGCGCTTTTGTTTAAGCGATGAAATGAAGACTTCAAAAATATTTTATTTTTTTTTCTAAGTCGCGACTTTCCTTTCTTGTCTGGACAACTAAGGACCGCCGAAACGCAAAGTGTTATACAAAATTTCTAAACGCACGATATAGCACGGTATAAGACGTTATAATGAACGTATTAATTATGAGCGTATTAATAATACAGAACGTATTAAAACGTATTAATGGATACTTTAATAAAAATGAACGTTATAAAAACGAGCGTATTAATGACCACGGAATAATAATGAGCACGTAACAATAATGAGCGTAATAAAACGTATTAATAATACTGAGCGTATTAATTATACTGCGCGTAACAAAACGTATTAATAATAATGAGCGTATTAATTATACTGCGCTGCTCTATGTTGCTATGCTTATTTATAATGCCATCCCCACGAGGTGGTGGTGGTGGTGGTGGTCCACTGGGGGTACCCTTCCGTGGGAATCGGGATTTTGCAGTTTTGGGCTTCCAGAATCGTACGTGACAGAATGTAAGTTCCATATCTCGACTTAGTTCCCATCGGTCCAGTGTTTCTGCTGAGCTAGCGTCTAGGAGACTTGAGGCGTTCCATGCTGGTCTAGTCTCTTCGAGAATCTTCCACGCTTGTACCGTGGGACCTATCTGTGCTTCTTCGGCACGTGCAAGGGCAAACGTTCTATGCTGGTCTAGACTCTTCGAGAAGCTTCCACGTTTGTACCGTGGGAATTACCTGTGTTTCTTATTATTATATTTTTGTTTTGATGCATTTTTTTTTTTGTGTTCAATATATATATATATATATATACATTTTAAACGTGATATATTTTTTTTTTTATGTTTGTTAAATATATGTGTATTTATTTAATTTTGTATTTCCCCCTTTTTTTTAATTAATTATATATATATATATTTTACATTTATATTTGACAATGTAGTTGCGCATAGAATTTATTAAAGAAAATGTTAACAATGTGTTTTCATGATTTGTTTTTCGCGCTTGATTTCCATTAATCCCTAATGTTCCTATCACCATAACGCGTGTTATTGCGTTAGTTGTTCCGAAGTATCGAAGTAATTTTCTATCGCTTGTTTTTCCGCATTCTACCGCAATTAGAACATTAATATCGTTATTATTATTACTTTAAAGTGACAATAGTATTGTTGGTGTGAATATACATATATATATATTTATTTATTTATATTGTGTGTGATTTTAATATGATTAATGTTTTGTTATTCTTCGATAGCTTTATTTATTGTTTTGAGTAGTTTATTTTATAGAGTGTTTGATAATATAAGACAAACTCATATACACACAATATATATATATATATATATGTATATGTATATATTTCTTCTGGCAGTGTAGTATTTATACCAGATGAAATGTTAATTGTTTATTAACTTCATTTAATAAGATAGAACACACACACACGCACGTATATATGTATATAATTTGGCAGTGTGATTTTCATTTAGATTCTTTAGCGATGTAATGTTGTGTATTTGAGGTTATGTGTCAATTATTTGATTTCATATATACATATATATATATCTGGTATTGTGACAACATGGTATTGAAGGTTTTATTTCTAAATTATTGTGTGTTTAATGCGTTTTTACATATTAGTGTTTGATGGTAGAATTTCTGTATGCAATCCTTCAAGTCGTTGCGGTGTCAATTATTTTGAACGTTTGACCTATCGACAGGTTGTTACTTAGTCCCATGTGTTGCGTTGTGTGTTCTAGTTCTTTTGTAGATTATTAGTAGTAATTTAGTTTAGAATATAGGTTATTTATATATATTTTTATATATAGACATGCATGTTTTTCGTAATGTAGTTCTTATTTTATAACTCTTTACCGGAACGTAGGCTAGTTTTAAGTATGTATCTTAGATTACTGATTTGATTTAACAATATAGAATGCGCACACATATATATATTTCTGACAATGTAACCTTTATTTCTTTAATAATATAATATTGTATGTTTTATGTATTCGTTAGACTATTAGTTTTTGATTTCATATACACATATATTTCATAAGTTGATAATATTGTATTTGTTGCGTAGTATTGGAGGTACTGTCTCTAATATTTACTAGATTATTACATGTTTGGCATATATGTTTATACTTATATGTAACTGTCCGAGTTGTTGCGGCGTTGATTGATTAAAATATATTTATATATACATATATTCCTAGTGTTTCAATCATTTCCCTTTCTGTAGTTATTCTTATTTCCTGGTTTATTTGTTTGGTTCGTGACTCGTTCAATCCATTAGTTGGTTCTATTTATTTTATTTTATACTGGTTGAGTTTATATTATATTGAACCATAGGCTTTCAAATGGCAAGTCGGTTATTGGTAGGTTTATTTTGAGTTGTGTGTATATGTATTTTGTTTATTGGTTGGATCTATTAGTCGCCCTCATTTTGTTAATCCTTCCTTTCGTTTCGTAGTGCCGTGTGTTCGTTTGTGCATCCAAATCCTTATTCGCGTGTTTTGTATAGAGTAGTTTTCTTGTTCTTGTTACGGCACGTGCGAAGCGCGGGACGTGACACCCCCGCCCTTGGAGTTCAAATTTCCAGAGGAAATTTGACTGATGGTGTCTCTGAGTTCGTTCAAGGCGGATGCAGATGTCGTTGGTTGTTGAGTGACCACCGGTGTTATCGATATCCCTTGAGGTTGTGCTGTTTGATCATCGATATTTCGTCCTCTTTTGAGGTATAGTAGCAGGTGGGTGACTGAGCCGCATATTGCTCCTAATAGGGCGATTCCACATCCGTAAGTTTCACGCTACTGGTATCCGCGTATGGCAATATCTATTATCGTCTTGATTAATTTAAATATTACGAGGATTCCAAATATTGCTGCACTGACAGTTCCAAATTCCATGAAACCAGTCCATTAGCTTGATACTGTATTTTTCGCTATTGTGGTTAATGTGTTTTCGTCCATCATTCCCAGGATGTTTACTGTTCCAGGGACGATTGTTTTTCCTGGCGCTCCTCTGGCCAATGTGTGCAGTTTTTTGCGATCGTACTGAATGACGATGGTACTGAATATCGCCACGTTTGGCGCACGTCCTGGCGGAGTTTCTGTGGTGGTTCCATGGGCTTTGGTACGAATTTGTGCCAGAGTCCATCGATGTTGTAGAACGTAGGTAGTACTGCGCTACATTCTCTATGGTTTCCGTGTTACGTTAGGATGTGTGTTTTTGGCATTAGAAATGCGGTGCGATTCCCTTGCCAAACGGGTAGTTCCGAGTAGCATTCTGTTGTATGTCGTATCCTACCAGGCCATATGATATTTTAATGAGGGTAAGTAGGATGACCAGGTGATTCATCTTCCTATTAACAATTTATTAAATCGTTTCTTACTCTCGAGTTTATTAGAAATAAGAATAACCTTTTATTAAAAAAAGAAAATTTTATATTTATATATATTTTTTCTCTCTTTTTTTTTTTTTTTATATTAAAACCCCTCTTTTTTTTTTATTTTAGGTTCTACGTATATGTTATCAGTGAAAATAAATATTATGAAAGCTACTTGGGTTATAATTATATACATATATGCATACGTATTGGTAAGTAATGAGATTTGTTTTATCGTTATAAATATATATGTATATATTATCAATAGAATGGATATTACAAATATAGTTTGTTTCGAATATATATATGTGCGTGTAATGGTAAATATGACGGCTTATTTATGAGTCACTTGCATTATCAATGGAAGTGAGTGTTGTAAATATCGCCTACTTTACAACATGCGTGTGTATATATTGGTAAACATAAGTAAAAATTACATGTATAGTTATAAATGTTGTTTCTTTACAGGTGGATAGCATAAGTATTCTGTTTTGTGCATAGCATACAAATACTTTATGGTTCTACGGTGCGAAATGCTATTCCTTCAACTAAAAAGTGTCTTTCAATGTGAGTCGGATTATTTTAAACGATCATGCATGGGATGCATGATATAGCGGGTTGTAAATCCGCTATGTTTATATCGTACATACGACAGTATTTTGTAGGTGTTCTTGCAGGTATTCCGCATAGGGAATGAGTGGGCGGCTCGTCCTGGTCGTCTGGATCTAACTTGTCGAAACAGTCTTGACAAAGATAGCCGTTATCTAAACGGTGGACGGAGCGTATCAATCGAACACAGAGGCAAGATTGAGCATCTTCCGTCTCCTCCACATCGAATGCGGGAAAGGACCCACCTGGGTTCTCTATGACCGAGTTGAAGAACTCGCCGCCCTTTCTGTACATACATATAAAACAGTTAATATATATAAAAATAAAAAAAAAAGAAAAAAATTGTTTCGTTCGGACTTGTTCCTTTGTACGAATACTGTATCCCTGTATATAATATAATATATATAATATGTTATGATTATGTTAGTTGTTATTTAATATATATATATTTTCCTTATCTCTCTGTGTCTTTCTTTCTCTTTTTTTTTCTTTTTTTTTTCTATTATTATTATTATTATTATTAGTACCTAACATTACTATTATGATGCTGTATTACATTGTGTTGGTTATTATTCGTATTGAGGTGTGTATGTGTGGGGTGCGCGACGAATTTTTTAACATGGCCGCTCACGTGTATCTTTGGTATGGCGTTGATTTAACGTTAACAGTGGTGTGTTGTTGAAATAACCAATTAATTATTAATCATTATGATTTTATTTAGTGGTGTTTTGTAATATTGTTTTGTGTTTCATGATATTGTGTGTGTAAATACAGTGTACTACTTTAATGTAATAGTCGTGACTTGCATTTATATAATTTAATTTAATTTAGTTAATGCTTTGTGTATTGTGTTACCGGTCACTTTCGTGTAACATAACTTTATTTCTTTGTACTGAGTTCAGTCATGTCTTGTTATTAACATTAGTTAGTCTATCTTGATTAATGTCTAACCTATTTCTGTGTTTATTGACCTTTCATATTTTCCCTATTAATTTATTATTGCTTGTGCTTACTATATGTTATTATTTTATGTATGATATGTATTAGTTTCCTTATTAGTGATTAAAATTTATTTATTAGATTAACATTGTCTGTGATTCTTCGGATTCTACTCTTTCGATGCTGCGACACTTACCTGGATCATTCCCACAACATCATCCGATTCTTCGATATGCCTTGGATACTTACTACGGTTGCCTTCAATCGTCTTACATCTGTGGCCTTAAAGGTACTGTTTAATTTATTTAATTTAATACGTGTGCATTACAAAATCCGCTTCTACATGTTAGATACAATACTACGTAGATTAATACATAATGAAATATCCTTTTATTCCGGTTATATGTATTACTAACTCTGAATTAATCTATCATAATTATTTCCTAACCACTTTCTATACTTATCAGCTATTTTATTTCTTCTTATTAATCTGCGAAATTCATGCATGTACACTTCCTTGTATGGTGATTGATTGTTCACGAGGTAAGTTGCACTTTCACTGTTTTAGTTATTCGTTGAACTAACACGTTTTACATTCAAACAGTAATTGGAGCACTGGTAATAATCTTCTTTTGCTTTTTCAGGTTTTTGCTGCCTGCGTTATTCGACGAACAGTGTCACGCTTCTGCAGTTTTGTCATAACATTTAGTAATGTTATATTTTGCATTAAGGCCATTGAAGTTAATTCGTTCGTTTATTTTCAGCTGGCTGTCGTACATGGCGTTCCGCAAACAGGGATCCATAACCTATTTTGCACGTAAACCTTCTTGTATGACGATTACTTGTTCATGAGGTAACTTGCACTTGCACTCTTTTAATTATTTATTGAATCAACACGTTTCATATTCAAACAGTAATTGTAGTACACATAATAAATTTTTCCATTTTCTTTTAGGTTTCCGCTATCTGTATTATTCGACGAACAGTGTCACATCTCCTTTTGATTTAACCACAATATAGTTATAACATTTAGTAACCTCATATTTTGCACTGAAACAATTGAAACTAATTTATTCACTTATTTTAGGTAACTGTCATGCACTACGTTCCACGAACAAGGAATCATAACCTATATTTGCACATACACTTTCTTGTTCACAAGGTAACTTCCACTTTCACTAGTTAATTATTCATTGAGTTAACACATTTTATATTTAAACGATAATTAAAGCACACATAATAATTTTCCTTTTTTTCTTTTAGGTTTCCGCTATCTGTATTATTCGACGAACAGTGTCACACTTCCTTTTGATTTAACCACAATATAGTTATAACATTTAGTAACCTCATATTTTGCAGTGAAACAATTGAAACTAATTTATTCGCTTATTTTAGGTAACTGTCATGCACTACGTTCCACGAACAAGGAATCATAACCTATATTTGCACATACACTTTCTTGTTCACAAGGTAACTTCCACTTTCACTAGTTAATTATTCGTTGAGTTAACACATTTTATATTTAAACGATAATTAAAGCACACATAATAATTTTCCTTTTTTCTTTTAGGTTTTCGCTATCTGTATTATTCGACGAACAGCACTACAACATACACTACTGCACTACGTTGTCCACTGCAATCACTTCATTCATTGTTTATTTCGATTATGCGCTAGTTTTAACTTGTTTAAGTGCACTGTTCGCGGAATCCCTTTTACTTCAACCTTGACGTTTTGGTTCTGCAAGATTTCTAGCACCTTGTGTGGTCCAGTATATTGATCGGAAAACTTTCCTTTGCTAGGTTCCTTTAGTAGGTATACTAGATCTCCAATTTTGAAATTTTGAGGGTTAATTCGTCTGTCGTAATATTCTTTTGATCTTAGTTTGGATTTTATCAAATTTTCTCTTGCTGTTTGCTGCACGGTGTTGATTTTATCGAACAGGTCTCTGAGATATTCCGCATAAGTTGGTTCCACGTTTTCTACGATTGGTATTTCGCCAGTGGGTTCTCTGGCCAAGTGTCCAAAGACTAATTCATGCGGAGAGAATTTCGTTCCTTCGTGTACAGAGGTGTTATAGGAAAACATGGCTAATTCCACCCATTCGTCCCAATTTCTGGAATTTTCGATATATAACTTGAGATATTCCATCAATACGTGGTGAGATCTTTCGATCGAACCGTTACTTTGTGGATGATATGCCGTCGTGGTATATTGTTTGATGCGGAATCTTTTTGCTACTTTCTTCATTAGTGAGGATGTAAAGTTCCTTCCTTGATCAGTGAGAATAGCTCTCGGTGACCCGAAACGACAAATAAATCGTTTTATAAAAGCGTCCGCTATCTCGGCTGAAGAGATTCCTCCTATTGGAATCCCGATTGAATATTTTGTTAATAGGTCTTGAATTGTTAATATGTATTCGTTTCCTTTTGCTGTCTTTGGTAGTGGACCGACGATATCCATACTAATTTTGTCGAAAGCCCTGCCCGGTGTATCAGTGAGTACCATTGCTTGCTTTGTCTTTATTCTAGTTAACTTTTTCAATTGGCATTCTTTACATGTTCTTACGTATTCCTGGATCTCCTTCTTCATATTTTCCCAATAATAACATTGTCGTATTCTTTGATACGTCTTCGTTACTCCTTTATGTCCTGCTACGGATGATTCGTGTTTTTCTCTTATTATGTTATTTCGTGCTTCCACAGGCGGGGTAATTACTTCCCCAGTGCAAATGGTGATGGTTAAGGTATTTTCCATAAATATTTCTTTTAATTTTCTGATTGTATGTCGCCAGGGTATCTCTTCCAAATTTCCTTTGCAGATGCTAAAGGATGTTAACTGTTTTTCATTTACTACATCTAGTAAAGATCTTAGCGAGTTTAATAAATTTTCTGGTGTTATTGGAATATTTCTATTTTCCTTTATCGGTAGGGATATGATGTATTTCCCGGAATCGTAATTCAATCTTGCTTTTTCTAACATTAAATCTTCATAACGAGGCAATTTTTCCGTCTCCTTCATTTCTAATGCTCCTTTATCTATCGCATTCCCGTATACATCTATAAATATTACTCTATGGTCATTTACTCTCGTAATTGAGTCTCGGGTTTCTGAAATTTTTAGTTCCGCGATTATCGTAGGTCTCGTGTCCTTTTCTAGTTGTTGAATTAATTCTGGATTTACAATGGAGGGCTCTTCTTCGCTCGTCGTATCCGTGTCTTCCTTTTCTCGATCGAGCTCGGCTAGTGCTTCGTCAAAATATTTTACGGGTGTTTCTTCTATGGTGAGATGCTTTCGAGTAGAAGGTTTTCCCTGTTTATCGTAATGCGATAATACGCGTGGCTTAGCCTCGAATATCGGAGAGTCCTCGGTCGAGGTATCCAATTGAAATCTTTTTACATGTGGATATCGATCTGGCGAATCTTCTTCTCGTTTCCTGATTGGCAAGCACATCTCTGGCGGATTTCGGGATAATGCATCTGCGTTCGCGTTCGCTCTACCTTCTTTATATTGGATATCAAATTCAAAGTCCGACAATTTCAATTTCCATTTCCAAATTCTCGAGGTGGGATCTTTAATGGAATTCATCCATACTAACGGTTTGTGATCAGTTATTATCGTAAACTTTCTACCATACAGGTATGGTCTGAAATGCATCGTACAGTAAACGATTGCCAGACACTCCTTTTCTATGGTAGAGTAGTTTTGTTCGGCGGAATTTAATAGTCTTGAGGCATATGCAATCGGTAAATCCTTTCCGATTGGCCCTTGACTCAGTACACCGCTTATTGCGTATCCTGATGCGTCTGTAGTAAGGTTAAAGGGTTCAGAAAAGTCTGGATACTGTAAAATGGGTTTTGTCAATAGCGCTGTCTTTAAATTATTGAATGCATTTTCTTGATTTTCTGTCCATTTAAAGGGAGTATCTTTCTTTAATAGTTGTGTCAATGGTTTCGCGACCTTGGAGAAATCGGGTATAAATTTTCTGTAGTATCCTGCTAGTCCCAGAAATTGTTTAATATGTTTCACCCTTTTCGGTCGTGGAAATTTTGATACGGCTTCGATTTTCTTTGGGTCGGGTTTTACGCCATCTTCACTAATTATGTGTCCTAAGTAATTCACCTCGTGTCGTAAAAATTCGCACTTATCAGGCTGTAATCGTAATTTAGCTTTCCTCAGTCTTTCCATTAACTTATTAAATTTAATTTCGTGTTCTTGGAGAGACCTCGAATAAATCACTATGTCATCCAGATAGACGAATAATTCTATTCCTTGCAAACCAGATCACACTGAGTTCATCAAACGTTGAAACGTTGCTGGGGCATTTTTTAATCCAAAGGGCATTCTTTTGAATTGAAAATGTCCGTATGGTGTCGAAAATGCAGTTTTGTGGGCATCTTCCTGTGACATACGGATCTGGTGAAAGCCTGATGCTAAGTCAAACGTGGAAAAATATTTTGCACTTCCTAATTGATCCAATATTTCTGTAATGTTGGGTAGTGGGAAAGCATCGCCGATCATTTTATCGTTCAACTTTCTATAATCGATAACTAATCTCCAGCGTTTATTTCCTTGCGAATCAGGTTTTTTGGGTACAATCCAAAGCGGTGAGTTATATGGAGATACCGATGGTTCCACTACGTCCGTATCTAGTCATTCTTGAATTTGCCGATTTATCTCTTCTCGATGTACTGGTGGGTATCGATACTGTTTAGTATTAATTGGTATATCATCCGTTGTAATTATTCTATGTTCCAAAACTTCAGTTGCTTCCAATATATCTCCTGGAATATGAAACCTATCTTGATTATTACGAATCAACCTTTTAACATTTTCCGTTTCTTCTTTGTTCAAATGTTCGAGTCGTAGTAATTCAATTATTTTATCGTATCTACTTTCTTTCGATTTTAAAACTGTATTACACGCTGTCCTAGGAAGCGGGGATGGGTTTTCGAATTCCTTAATTACCATTGTCGGTGTTGTAAATTCGTAATTTCTTGAAGTAGTATTTATTACTCTTATGTAACCTTTTCCTTTATGATTCCTCACAACTGCATTACCAAAATAGATTCCTTTGATCGGCTCGATTCTGGGAATAAATCCCTCTTTTATCTCTGGATTTGCGATATTAATTGAGCACGTTACTGAACTTCGCTTCGGTATAATTATTTTTTCTCTAGTATCGAAGGGTATATAAATATTTCCCCATTTGACATGCTTTTCCTCGTAATCTAAACGAGCTTTACAACCTGCAAAAAATTCGGATCCTAGGATTCCGTCTTGATCGATTAGCAATGAATCATCAACTACATGAAAATTAACCGGATGGCCCGCAACCTGTATTACCGTCTGCCCTAGGGAGACCAGGCTCGTTGCCGTAATTCCTCGCACTTCGATTGATTCCTTCTCGTCGATGATGGCTGAATCGGGTAAAGCAGGTTTTTTGATAATGTTAATTTCCGATCCAGAGTCTAATAATAAACTCGTCTTGGTTTTTAAATCTGGGGAGACTATTCGCGCAGTTGGAGTCGTTGGGGAATCATTAAATTTTACTGAAATAATTCGGAGAGGTCGTTGTCCGAATCTGAGTCCGACTCTTGGTGATTTTCCTTCGCCGGTTGCTTGCGCTTCACTCTTTCCTTTTTGTCTTGAGATTCCGGATTCTCCGTTTGTGGCCTCGTTTGGTTGTGGGATGACTCCCCCACAGTATTTAGTGGTTGTTCGTTCGACCTTACGGTCGGCATTGCGTTCGCTCTGTCTCTCGTTACGGGTGGTGGAGTCGATCTCGCGGGGGCGGCTGCCCTTGTTCTGTTTGTTGCCGTCGGCACCGGTCTCCTGGTTGCCGCCTGTACTCTTGGGCGATTCGGCGTATCGTTCCTTCGTGGCTCGCCCCATTCCCCCGAAGGACGCATTTGGTTTCCCGACGGTCTCGAATTATAGGGTACGATTAATCCGGCATCTACTCGGGCTTTAAATTTGTAACAGTCTTTCACTAAATGTCCGGGTTTTTTACAATAATTACATGTGATATATTGTCTCGTAGTATTCGAAAAATTCTGCGAAGGAGGTGCCGATCTTCGATCTTGGATGTTGTTCCTGGCGTAGTTATTATTTGACGGGTTAACGTTATTTCGGTTGTTCCCGGTGTAATTGTTATTAGAAGGACGAGCGTTATTTCGGTTATTCTCGATGTAATTATTATTAGGGGGACGAACGTTGTTTCGGTTGTTATTACTTGAGAATGTCGGACGTTGGTATCGCATTCTGTCGTTTACTTGTTTTAGTTCCCGCGTTGCTTTTACGGCTTGGCGATACGCGTCTTCTAAAGATTGGTACTCGGATAACTTTACTCGTAAATATACTTCGTTCGGGAGTCCCTTAACGAAAGCCTCTCTGGTGTCCCAATCGATCGTATCTTGAACGTCTTGCGATATGGAACCGTATTGACATCTTTCTCCATCAATTATAGCCAATCTGAGATTTCTGACGCGGTCTATGTAATCTAGTATATTTTCTCCTGGTCGTTGGAATACCGTTCCCAACTCTCCCCTGTATTCGTTAACGGTTTTTCCTGGGCCGAACATATCTTTCAATTTATTCCCGAAATCGTTTAAAGTCACTACCTCATGGTCCTCTACGGCGAGAAACGCGTGTCCGCGAAGTTTATTCATTAGTAATTTTACTAACTGTGGCTCTTGATGCCTAGGAATCATATTTCGCGCTCGCTCGCATGATCTCAAAAATTGGAACACAGACGGTCTGTATCCGTCGAACACTGGTACTGATTCAATCGCGTCCTTTAATTTAATCGGCTGGTAATTATCAGTCAATCTTTTTTCTCGCGGTGTTATCGGTGATACGGGTATTTCGGTCTCGTTCGTCTGTCTGCTTACGCGCACGTCTTCTTCTAATTTAATTAGTCTTGAGCTTATGTCGGTCAATAAAGGGAAATTTTCGTCCCACGCTTTCAATTTTTCCGTCAACGCCAAAAGCGTATCTTCGCTTAGCGAATCCCGGTCGGTCGACATTTTCCTACTTATTTTTTAGTTGATATTCGTAAGAGCTTTAATCCTCTGCGGAGCGTATCCCACCGCTGCCACCAAAAATTTAATCTATCTAACTGTGTTACGTATTTATTAGTTTTAAGTCAAGTTAAGATTAAAATTCTGTAAAAAATTTTTTTTTTTTTTTTTTTTATTTTTGATTTATTTGTGATTTAGAGTTTAGTCGGAAGGGAAATATTGAAATGATATTATTGTGTATGAAGTATTTATTTGGATTTCCGATTAATACGGTAGTTGCTGCCACCAGAAATAGTCTAAGGACTATTTCAAAATTTTTATTTTTTTTCTGTCACGTCCCGCGCTCCGCACGTGCCGTAACAAGAACAAGAAAACTACTCTATACAAAACACGCGAATAAGGATTTGGATGCACAAACGAACACACGGCACTACGAAACGAATGGAAGGATTAACAAAATGAGGGCGACTAATAGATCCAACCAATAAACAAAATACATATACACACAACTCAAAATAAACCTACCAATAACCGACTTGCCATTTGAAAGCCTATGGTTCAATATAATATAAACTCAACCAGTATAAAATAAAATAAATAGAACCAACTAATGGATTGAACGAGTCACGAACCAAACAAATAAACCAGGAAATAAGAATAACTACAGAAAGGGAAATGATTGAAACACTAGGAATATATGTATATATAAATATATTTTAATCAATCAACGCCGCAACAACTCGGACAGTTACATATAAGTATAAACATATATGCCAAACATGTAATAATCTAGTAAATATTAGAGACAGTACCTCCAATACTATGCAACAAATACAATATTATCAACTTATGAAATATATGTGTATATGAAATCAAAAACTAATAATCTAACTAATACATAAATCATACAATATTATATTATTAAAAAAATAACGGTTACATGGTCAGAAATATATATGTGTGCGCATTCTATATTATTAAATCAAATCAGTAATCTAAGATACATACTTAAAACTAGCCTACGTTCCGGTAAAGAGTTATAAAATAAGAACTACATTACGAAACATGCATGTCTATATATAAAAATATATATAAATAACCTATATTCTAAACTAAATTACTACTAATAATCTACAAAAGAAATAGAACACACAACGCAACACTTGGGACTAAGTAACAACCTGTCGATAGGTCAAACGTTCAAAATAATTGACACCGCAACGACTTGAAGGTTTGCATACAGAAATTCTACCATCAAACACTAATATGTAAAAACGCATTAAACACACAATAATTTAGAAATAAAACCTTCAATACTATGTTGTCACAATACCAGATATATATATGTATATATGAAATCAAATAATTGACACATAACCTCAAATACACAACATTACATCGCTAAAGAATCGAAATGAAAATCACACTGCCAAAATTATATACATATATACGTGCGTGTGTGTGTGTTCTATCTTATTAAATGAAGTTAATAAACAATTAACATTTCATCTGGTATAAATACTACACTGCCAGAAGAAATATATACATATACATATATATATATATTGTGTGTATATGAGTTTGTCTTATATTATCAAACACTCTATAAAATAAACTACTCAAAACAATAAATAAAGCTATCGAAGAATTACAAAACATTAATCATATTAAAATCACACACAATATAAATAAATAAATATATATACATGTATATTCACACGAACAATACTATTGTCACTTTAAAGTAATACTAATAACACTATTAATAAACAAATGTTCTAATTGCGGTAAAATAAGGAAACACGACCGACAGAAAATACTTCGATATTAAACAAAACTAAAGAACCGGCACTATAACCTCACTAATGACATTTATGAGTAGCCATGTTAGATTTACACGCGCAATAACACGCGTTATGGTTATAGGGATATTAGGGATTAATGGAAATCAGGCGCGAGAAACAAATCATGAAAACACATTATTAACACTTTTCTTTAATAAATTCTATGCGCAACAACATTGTCAAATATGAATATATATATATATAATTAATAAAAAAAAAGGGGAAATATAAAATTAAACACTATCGATGAATTACAAAACATTAGTCATATTAAAATGACACACAATATAAATATATATATATATATTCACACCAACAATACTATTGTCACTTTAAAGTAATAATAATCACGATATTAATGTTCTAATTGCGGTAGAATCCGGAAAAACAAGCGATAGAAAATTACTTCGATACTTCGGAACAACTAACACAATAACACGCGTTATGGTGATAGGAACATTAGGGATTAATGGAAATCAAGCGCGAAAAACAAATCATGAAAACACATTGTTAACATTTTCTTTAATAAATTCTATGCGCAACTACATTGTCAAATATAAATGTAAAATATATATATATATATAATTAATTAAAAAAAAAAGGGGGAAATACAAAATTAAATAAATACACATATATTTAACAAACATAAAAAAAAAATATATATATCACGTTTAAAATGTATATATATATATATATTGAACACAAAAAAAAATGCATCAAAACAAAAATATAATAATAAGAAACACAGGTAATTCCCACGGTACAAACGTGGAAGCTTCTCGAAGAGTCTAGACCAGCATAGAACGTTTGCCCTTGCACGTGCCGAAGAGACACAGGTAGTTCCCACGGTACAAACGTGGAAGCTTCTCGAAGAGTCTAGACCAGCATAGAACGTTTGCCCTTGCACGTGCCGAAGAAGCACAGATAGGTCCCACGGTACAAGCGTGGAAGATTCTCGAAGAGACTAGACCAGCATGGAACGCCTCAAATCTCCTAGACGCTAGCTCAGCAGAAACACTGGACCGATGGGAACTAAGTCGAGATATGGAACTTACATTCTGTCACGTACGATTCTGGAAGCCTAAAACTGCAAAATCCCGATTCCCACGGAAGGGTACCCCCAGTGGACCACCACCACCACCACCACCTCGTGGGGATGGCATTATAAATAAGCATAGCACATAGAGCAGCGGGCAGTATAATTAATACGCTCAGTATCATTAATACGTTTTATTAGGTTCATTTTTTATACGTATTGTTACGTGCTCAGTATTATTAATACGTTTTATTACGCTCAGTATAATTAATACGCTCATTATTATTAATACGTTTTGTTACGCGCAGTATAATTAATTCGCTCATTATTGTTACGTGCTCACTATTATTCCGTGGTCATTAATACGCTCGTTTTTATAACGTTCATTTTTATTAAAGTATCCATTAATACGTTTTAATACGTTCTGTATTATTAATACGCTCATAATTAATACGTTCATTATAACGTCTTATACCGTGCTATATCGTGCGTTTAGAAATTTTGTATAACACTTTGCGTTTCGGCGGTCCTTAGTTGTCCAGACAAGAAAGGAAAGTCGCGACTTAGAAAAAAATAAAATATTTTTGAAGTCTTCATTTCATCGCTTAAACAAAAGCGCATTGTAATTGCGGTATTAGTTCGGTTAGTAATTTGTAAACCGTGTATCGAAATAAATAAATAAAATAAAAGTTTGATAATAAATTATATCCGAGTTTCGAGAAATAAACCCAGAAATTAAAACACCAACGACCATCAGAGCAGACGAAGTGATGGCACCCGACGCCACTGGTTTCTCAAGGTAAGAAAATAAATTTTAAAAATATTTCCTTCTTCTCTGATAATTTCGTTGCACTCGAGAATTACCTATCATCAATCTCGTTTTATTTCCGTGAACGGTTTGAAGGTAGAATCACTATTTTAAACTTTAAACAAAGGGGGTGTTCACTGTGTTGGCTTGTGCAAACGGTGTTTTCAGCTACTGAAACACCCGTTGATCTTCGCATTCCTCCTCCCATTGTTGGCAAAATATTGCCCGTCTTTGGGCAAGGCTTGCGAAATCACACAAGTCCCGCACAGAGAGGACCATTAAATACATCGTTGACGTCGATCGAAAATTAAGAGCGATACCGGTATTTCTGTTGACCGATTTCCTTGCCATCATTGCATGCAATTATAAAAAAAGAGAGAGAGAAATAGTAGAACAATTTCCTTTGAAAATTTAACCGAAGGATCGTTCGCTGTGTTGACTTGTGCAAACGGTGTTTTCGATAATCGAAAACGCCTATCGATCTTCGCATTCCTCCTCCCATTGTTGGCAAAATATTGCCCGTCTTTGGGCAAGGCTTGCGAAATCACACAAGTTCCACACAGAGAGGATCGTTAGAATCACCCTCGATAATCAAACCCAAAGGCAAGAAAATCGTGGTGATAGAATCCATCGTGGCAAATAAACTGAGCTTTGGTTCCAACGACGAACTATTATAGCGAAATTAAAAGAGAAGAAGAAGGCAAACGAAAAAAAAAATAAATTCATATCAAGCAACGAAAAATTTGACATTCAAATATTGTATCCAGCTTTAATCCTCTCCCGTGCTAGTATCCCTGCACATAGCAGGTTAGCCGAAAAGCGGAATCGGTTTTGCCAGTAGCATTATACTCTAGTCGACGCTACCCGTAACGTTTGAAAAAAAATAAAAATTTGGAAATAGTCCTTAGACTATTTCTGGTGGCAGCAACTACCGTATTAATCGGAAATCCAAATAAATACTTCATACACAATAATATCATTTCAATATTTCCCTTCCGACTAAACTCTAAATCACAAATAAATCAAAAATAAATAAAAAAAAAAAAAAAAAATTTTTTACAGAATTTTAATCTTAACTTGACTTAAAACTAATAAATACGTAACACAGTTAGATAGATTAAAAATTTTGGTGGCAGCGGTGGGATACGCTCCGCAGAGGATTAAAGCTCTTACGAATACCAACAAAAATAAGTAGGAAAATGTCGACCGCCCGGGAGTCGCTAAGCGAGGATACGCTTTTGGCATTGACGGAAAAATTGAAAGCGTGGGACGAAAATTTCCGTGTATTAACCGACATAAGCTCAAGACTAATTAAATTAGAAGAAGACGTGCGCGTGAGCAGACAGACGAACGAGACAGAAATACCCGTATCACCGATAACACCGCGAGAAAAAAGATTGACTGATAATTACCAGCCGATTAAATTAAAGGACGCGATTGAATCAGTACCAGTGTTCGACGGATACCGACCGTCTGTGTTCCAATTTTTGAGATCATGCGAGCGAGCGCGAAATATGATTCCTAGGCATCAAGAGCCACAGTTAGTAAAATTATTAATGAATAAACTTCGCGGACACGCGTTTCTCGCCGTAGAGGACCAAGAGGTAGTAACCTTAAACGATTTCGGGAATAAATTAAAAGATATGTTCGGCCCAGGGAAAACCGTTAACGAATACAGGGGAGAGTTGGGAACGGTATTCCAACGACCAGGAGAAAATATACTAGATTACATAGACCGCGTCAGAAATCTCAGATTGGCTATAATTGATGGAGAAAGATGTCAATATGGCTCCATATCGCAAGACGTTCAAGATACGATCGATTGGGACACCAGAGAGGCTTTCGTTAAGGGACTCGCGAACGAAGTATATTTACGAGTAAAGTTATCCGAGTACCAATCTTTAGAAGACGCGTATCGCCAAGCCGTAAAAGCGACACGGGAACTAAAACAAGTAAACGACAGAATGCGATACCAACGTCCGACATTCTCAAGTAATAACAACCGAAACAACGCTCGTCCTGCTAATAACAATTACACCGGGAACAACCGAAATAACGTTAACCCTCCTAATAATAACTACGCCAGGAACAACATCCAAGATCGAAGATCGGCACCTCCTTCGCAGAATTTTTTGAATACTACGAGACAATATATCGCATGTAATTATTGTAAAAAACCCGGACATTTAGTGAAAGACTGTTACAAATTTAAAGCCCGAGTAGATGCCGGATTAATCGTACCCTATAATTCGAGACCGTCGGGAAACCAAACACGTCCTTCGGGAGAATGGGGCGAGCCACGAAGGAACGATACGCCGAATCGCCCAAGAGTACAGGCGGCAACGAGGAGACCGGCGCCGACGGCAACAAACAGAACAAGGGCAGCCGCCCCCGCGAGATGGACTCCACCACCCGTAACGAGAGACAGAACGAACGCAATGCCGACCGTAAGGTTGAACGAACAACCACTAAATACTGTGGGGGAGTCATCCCACAACCAAACGAGGCCACAAACGGAGAATCCGGAATCTCAAGACAAAAAGGAAAGAGTGAAGCGCAAGCAACCGGCGAAGGAAAATCACCAAGAGTCGGACTCAGATTCGGACAACGACCTCTCCGAATTATTTCAGTAAAATTTAATGATTCCCCAACGACTCCAACTGCGCGAATAGTCTCCCCAGATTTAAAAACCAAGACGAGTTTATTATTAGACTCTGGATCGGAAATTAACATTATCAAAAAACCTGCTTTACCCGATTCAGCCATCATCGACGAGAAGGAATCAATCGAAGTGCGAGGAATTACGGCAACGAGCCTGGTCTCCCTAGGGCAGACGGTAATACAAGTTGCGGGCCATCCGGGTAATTTTCATGTAGTTGATGATTCATTGCTAATCGATCAAGACGGAATCCTAGGATCCGAATTTTTTGCAGGTTGTAAAGCTCGTTTAGATTATGAGGAAAAGCATGTCAAATGGGGAAATATTTATATACCCTTCGATACTAGAGAAAAAATAATTATACCGAAGCGAAGTTCAGTAACGTGCTCAATTAATATCGCAAATCCAGAGATAAAAGAGGGATTTATTCCCAGAATCGAGCCGATCAAAGGAATCTATTTTGGTAATGCAGTTGTGAGGAATCATAAAGGAAAAGGTTACATAAGAGTAATAAATACTACTTCAAGAAATTACGAATTTACAACACCGACAATGGTAATTAAGGAATTCGAAAACCCATCCCCGCTTCCTAGGACAGCGTGTAATACAGTTTTAAAATCGAAAGAAAGTAGATACGATAAAATAATTGAATTACTACGACTCGAACATTTGAACAAAGAAGAAACGGAAAATGTTAAAAGGTTGATTCGTAATAATCAAGATAGGTTTCATATTCCAGGAGATATATTGGAAGCAACTGAAGTTTTGGAACATAGAATAATTACAACGGATGATATACCAATTAATACTAAACAGTATCGATACCCACCAGTACATCGAGAAGAGATAAATCGGCAAATTCAAGAATTACTAGATACGGACGTAGTGGAACCATCGGTATCTCCATATAACTCTCCGCTTTGGATTGTACCCAAAAAACCTGATTCGCAAGGAAATAAACGCTGGAGATTAGTTATCGATTATAGAAAGTTGAACGATAAAACGATCGGCGATGCTTTCCCACTACCCAACATTACAGAAATATTGGATCAATTAGGAAGTGCAAAATATTTTTCCACGTTTGACTTAGCATCAGGCTTTCACCAGATCCGTATGTCACAGGAAGATGCCCACAAAACTGCATTTTCGACACCATACGGACATTTTCAATTCAAAAGAATGCCCTTTGGATTAAAAAATGCCCCAGCAACGTTTCAACGTTTGATGAACTCAGTGTTATCTGGTCTGCAAGGAATAGAATTATTCGTCTATCTGGATGACATAGTGATTTATTCGAGGTCTCTCCAAGAACACGAAATTAAATTTAATAAGTTAATGGAAAGACTGAGGAAAGCTAAATTACGATTACAGCCTGATAAGTGCGAATTTTTACGACACGAGGTGAATTACTTAGGACACATAATTAGTGAAGATGGCGTAAAACCCGACCCAAAGAAAATCGAAGCCGTATCAAAATTTCCACGACCGAAAAGGGTGAAACATATTAAACAATTTCTGGGACTAGCAGGATACTACAGAAAATTTATACCCGATTTCTCCAAGGTCGCGAAACCATTGACACAACTATTAAAGAAAGATACTCCCTTTAAATGGACAGAAAATCAAGAAAATGCATTCAATAATTTAAAGACAGCGCTAATGACAAAACCCATTTTACAGTATCCAGACTTTTCTGAACCCTTTAACCTTACTACAGACGCATCAGGATACGCAATAAGCGGTGTACTGAGTCAAGGGCCAATCGGAAAGGATTTACCGATTGCATATGCCTCAAGACTATTAAATTCCGCCGAACAAAACTACTCTACCATAGAAAAGGAGTGTCTGGCAATCGTTTACTGTACGATGCATTTCAGACCATACCTGCATGGTAGAAAGTTTACGATAATAACTGATCACAAACCGTTAGTATGGATGAATTCCATTAAAGATCCCACCTCGAGAATTTGGAAATGGAAATTGAAATTGTCGGACTTTGAATTTGATATCCAATATAAAGAAGGTAGAGCGAACGCGAACGCAGATGCATTATCCCGAAATCCGCCAGAGATGTGCTTGCCAATCAGGAAACGAGAAGAAGATTCGCCAGATCGATATCCACATGTAAAAAGATTTCAACTGGATACCTCGACCGAGGACTCTCCGATATTCGAGGCTAAGCCACGCGTATTATCGCATTACGATAAACAGGGAAAACCTTCTACTCGAAAGCATCTCACCATAGAAGAAACACCCGTAAAATATTTTGACGAAGCACTAGCCGAGCTCGATCGAGAAAAGGAAGACACGGATACGACGAGCGAAGAAGAGCCCTCCATTGTAAATCCAGAATTAATTCAACAACTAGAAAAGGACACGAGACCTACGATAATCGCGGAACTAAAAATTTCAGAAACCCGAGACTCAATTACGAGAGTAAATGACCATAGAGTAATATTTATAGATGTATACGGGAATGCGATAGATAAAGGAGCATTAGAAATGAAGGAGACGGAAAAATTGCCTCGTTATGAAGATTTAATGTTAGAAAAAGCAAGATTGAATTACGATTCCGGGAAATACATCATATCCCTACCGATAAAGGAAAATAGAAATATTCCAATAACACCAGAAAATTTATTAAACTCGCTAAGATCTTTACTAGATGTAGTAAATGAAAAACAGTTAACATCCTTTAGCATCTGCAAAGGAAATTTGGAAGAGATACCCTGGCGACATACAATCAGAAAATTAAAAGAAATATTTATGGAAAAAACCTTAACCATCACCATTTGCACTGGGGAAGTAATTACCCCGCCTGTGGAAGCACGAAATAACATAATAAGAGAAAAACACGAATCATCCGTAGCAGGACATAAAGGAGTAACGAAGACGTATCAAAGAATACGACAATGTTATTATTGGGAAAATATGAAGAAGGAGATCCAGGAATACGTAAGAACATGTAAAGAATGCCAATTGAAAAAGTTAACTAGAATAAAGACAAAGCAAGCAATGGTACTCACTGATACACCGGGCAGGGCTTTCGACAAAATTAGTATGGATATCGTCGGTCCACTACCAAAGACAGCAAAAGGAAACGAATACATATTAACAATTCAAGACCTATTAACAAAATATTCAATCGGGATTCCAATAGGAGGAATCTCTTCAGCCGAGATAGCGGACGCTTTTATAAAACGATTTATTTGTCGTTTCGGGTCACCGAGAGCTATTCTCACTGATCAAGGAAGGAACTTTACATCCTCACTAATGAAGAAAGTAGCAAAAAGATTCCGCATCAAACAATATACCACGACGGCATATCATCCACAAAGTAACGGTTCGATCGAAAGATCTCACCACGTATTGATGGAATATCTCAAGTTATATATCGAAAATTCCAGAAATTGGGACGAATGGGTGGAATTAGCCATGTTTTCCTATAACACCTCTGTACACGAAGGAACGAAATTCTCTCCGCATGAATTAGTCTTTGGACACTTGGCCAGAGAACCCACTGGCGAAATACCAATCGTAGAAAACGTGGAACCAACTTATGCGGAATATCTCAGAGACCTGTTCGATAAAATCAACACCGTGCAGCAAACAGCAAGAGAAAATTTGATAAAATCCAAACTAAGATCAAAAGAATATTACGACAGACGAATTAACCCTCAAAATTTCAAAATTGGAGATCTAGTATACCTACTAAAGGAACCTAGCAAAGGAAAGTTTTCCGATCAATATACTGGACCACACAAGGTGCTAGAAATCTTGCAGAACCAAAACGTCAAGATTGAAGTAAAAGGGATTCCGCGAACAGTGCACTTAAACAAGTTAAAACTAGCGCATAATCGAAATAAACAATGAATGAAGTGATTGCAGTGGACAACGTAGTGCAGTAGTGTATGTTGTAGTGCTGTTCGTCGAATAATACAGATAGCGAAAACCTAAAAGAAAAAAGGAAAATTATTAAGTGTGCTCCAATTATCGTTTAAATATAAAATATGTTAACTCAACGAATAATTAACTAAGTGAAAGTGGAAGTTACCTTGTGAACACGAAAGTGTATGTGCAAATATAGGTTATGATTCCTTGTTCGTGGAACGTAGTGCATGACAGTTACCTAAAATAAGTGAATAAATTAGTTTCAATTGTTTCAGTGTAAAATACAAGGTTACTAAATGTTATAACTATATTGTGGTTAAATCAAAAGGAGATGTGACACTGTTCGTCGAATAACGCAGACAGCAAAAACCTGAAAAAGCAAAAGAAGATTATTACGAGTGCTCCAATTACTGTTTGAATGTAAAACGTGTTAGTTCAACGAATAACTAAAACAGTGAAAGTGCAACTTACCTCGTGAACAATCAATCACCATACAAGGAAGTGTACATGCATGAATTTCGCAGATTAATAAGAAGAAATAAAATAGCTGATAAGTATAGAAAGTGGTTAGGAAATAATTATGATAGATTAATTCAGAGTTAGTAATACATATAACCGGAATAAAAGGATATTTCATTATGTATTAATCTACGTAGTATTGTATCTAACATGTAGAAGCGGATTTTGTAATGCACACGTATTAAATTAAATAAATTAAACAGTACCTTTAAGGCCACAGATGTAAGACGATTGAAGGCAACCGTAGTAAGTATCCAAGGCATATCGAAGAATCGGATGATGTTGTGGGAATGATCCAGGTAAGTGTCGCAGCATCGAAAGAGTAGAATCCGAAGAATCACAGACAATGTTAATCTAATAAATAAATTTTAATCACTAATAAGGAAACTAATACATATCATACATAAAATAATAACATATAGTAAGCACAAGCAATAATAAATTAATAGGGAAAATATGAAAGGTCAATAAACACAGAAATAGGTTAGAAATTAATCAAGATAGACTAACTAAATGTTAACAACAAGACATGACTGAACTCAGTACAAAGAAATAAAGTTATGTTACAGGAAAGTGACTGGTAACACAATACACAAAGCATTAACTAAATTAAACGAGACTTATATAAATGCAAGTCATGACTATTACATTAAAGTAGTACACTGTATTTGCACACACAATATCATGAAACACAAAACAATATTACAAAACACCACTAAATAAAATCATAATGATTAATAATTAATTGGTTATTTCAACAACACACCACTGTTAACGTTAAATCAACGCCATACCAAAGATACACGTGAGCGGCCATGTTAAAAAATTCGTCGCGCACCCCACACATACACACCTCAATACGAATAATAACCAACACAATGTAATACAGCATCATAATAGTAATGTTAGGTACTAATAATAATAATAATAATAATAATAAAAAAAAGAGAAAAAAAGAGAAAGAAAGACAGAGAGAGATAAAGAAAATATATATATATATATTAAATAACAACTAACATAATCGTAACATATTATATATACTATATTATATACAGGGATACAGTATTCGTACAAAGGAACAAGTCCGAACGAAACAATTTTTTTTTATTTTTATATATATTAACTGTTTTATATGTATGTACAGAACGGGCAACGAGTTCATCAACTCGGGCATAGAGAACCCAGGTGGGCCCTTTCCCGCATTCGATGTGGAGGAGACGGAGGATGCTCAATCTTGCCTCTGTGTTCGATTGATACGCTCCGTCCACCGTTTAGATAACGGCTAGCTTTGTCAAGACTGTTTCGACAAGTTAGATCCAGACGACCAGGACCTATGTGACGAGCTGCCCACTCATTTCCTATGCGGAATACCTGCAAGAACACATATAAAATACTGTCGTATGTACGATATAAACATAGCGGATTTACAACCCGCTATATCATGCATCCCATGCATGATCGTTTACAATAATCTGACTGACTCACTTGAAAGACACTTTTAGTTGAAGGAATAGCATTTCGCACCGTAGAACCATAAAGTACTTGTATGCTACGCACAAAACCAAATACTTATGCTATCCACCTGTAAAGAAACAACATTTATAACTATACATGTAATTTTTACTTATGTTTACCAATATATACACACGCATGTTGTAAAGTAGGCGATATTTACAACACTCACTTCCATTGATAATGCAAGTGACTCATAAATAAGCCGTCATATTTACCATTACACGCACATATATATATTCGAATCAAGCTATATTTGTAATATCCATTCTATTGATAATATATACATATATATTTATAACGATAAAACAAATCTCATTACTTACCAATACGTATGTACTACTTATATATGTATTACTTACCATATATGTATATAATTATAACCCAAGTAGCTTTCATAATATTTATTTTCACTGATAACATATACGTAAAACCTAAAATAAAAAAAGGGGGTTTTAATAAAAAAAAAAGAGAGAAAAAAATATATATAAATATAAAATTTTCTTTTTTAATAAAAGGTTATTCTTATTTCTAATAAACTCGAGAGTTAATAGGAAGATGAATCACCTGGTCATCGTACTTACCCTCATTAAAATATCATATGGCCTGGTAGGATACGACATACAACAGAATGCTACTCGGAACTACCCGTTTGGCAAGGGAATCGCACCGCATTTCTAATGCCAAAAACACACATCCTAACGTAACACGGAAACCATAGAGAATGTAGCGCAGTACTACCTACGTTCTACAACATCGACGGACTCTGGCACAAATTCGTACCAAAGCCCATGGAACCACCACAGAAACTCCGCCCGGACGTGCGCCAAACGTGGCGATATTCAGTACCATCGTCATTGGCCACGAGCGGAATATATACCCAAAAAGACCTGGACGCACTACGGGACCACGTCATGTTCCCCACAGAAAAAACTGCAGTCTAGAACACATTGGCCAGAGGAGCGACAGGAGAAACAATCATCCCTGGAACAGTAAACATCCTGGGAATGATGGACGAAAACACATTAACCACAATAGCGAAAAATACAGTATCAAGCTAATGGACTGGTTTCATGGAATTTGGAACTGTCAGTGCAGCAATATTTGGAATCCTCGTAATATTTAAATTAATCAAGACGATAATAGATATTGCCATACGCGGATACCAGTAGCGTGAAACTTACGGATGTGGAATCGCCCTATTAGGAGCAATATGCGGCTCAGTCACCCACCTGCTACTATACCTCAAAAGAGGACGAAATATCGATGATCAAACAGCACAACCTCAAGGGATATCGATAACACCGGTGATCACTCAACAACCAACGACATCTACATCCGCCTTGAACGAACTCAGAGACACCATCAGTCAAATTTCCTCTGGAAATTTGAACTCCAAGGGCGGGGGTGTCACGTCCCGCGCTCCGCACGTGCCGTAACAAGAACAAGAAAACTACTCTATACAAAACACGCGAATAAGGATTTGGATGCACAAACGAACACACGGCACTACGAAACGAAAGGAAGGATTAACAAAATGAGGGCGACTAATAGATCCAACCAATAAACAAAATACATATACACACAACTCAAAATAAACCTACCAATAACCGACTTGCCATTTGAAAGCCTATGGTTCAATATAATATAAACTCAACCAGTATAAAATAAAATAAATAGAACCAACTAATGGATTGAACGAGTCATGAACCAAACAAATAAACCAGGAAATAAGAATAACTACAGAAAGGGAAATGATTGAAACACTAGGAATATATGTATATATAAATATATTTTAATCAATCAACGCCGCAACAACTCGGACAGTTACATATAAGTATAAACATATATGCCAAACATGTAATAATCTAGTAAATATTAGAGACAGTACCTCCAATACTATGCAACAAATACAATATTATCAACTTATGAAATATATGTGTATATGAAATCAAAAACTAATAATCTAACTAATACATAAATCATACAATATTATATTATTAAAAAAATAACGGTTACATGGTCAGAAATATATATGTGTGCGCATTCTATATTATTAAATCAAATCAGTAATCTAAGATACATACTTAAAACTAGCCTACGTTCCGGTAAAGAGTTATAAAATAAGAACTACATTACGAAACATGCATGTCTATATATAAAAATATATATAAATAACCTATATTCTAAACTAAATTACTACTAATAATCTACAAAAGAAATAGAACACACAACGCAACACTTGGGACTAAGTAACAACCTGTCGATAGGTCAAACGTTCAAAATAATTGACACCGCAACGACTTGAAGGTTTGCATACAGAAATTCTACCATCAAACACTAATATGTAAAAACGCATTAAACACACAATAATTTAGAAATAAAACCTTCAATACTATGTTGTCACAATACCAGATATATATATGTATATATGAAATCAAATAATTGACACATAACCTCAAATACACAACATTACATCGCTAAAGAATCGAAATGAAAATCACACTGCCAAAATTATATACATATATACGTGCGTGTGTGTGTGTTCTATCTTATTAAATGAAGTTAATAAACAATTAACATTTCATCTGGTATAAATACTACACTGCCAGAAGAAATATATACATATACATATATATATATATATTGTGTGTATATGAGTTTGTCTTATATTATCAAACACTCTATAAAATAAACTACTCAAAACAATAAATAAAGCTATCGAAGAATTACAAAACATTAATCATATTAAAATCACACACAATATAAATAAATAAATATATATATATGTATATTCACACGAACAATACTATTGTCACTTTAAAGTAATACTAATAACACTATTAATAAACAAATGTTCTAATTGCGGTAAAATAAGGAAACACGACCGACAGAAAATACTTCGATATTAAACAAAACTAAAGAACCGGCACTATAACCTCACTAATGACATTTATGAGTAGCCATATTAGATTTACACGCGCAATAACACGCGTTATGGTTATAGGGATATTAGGGATTAATGGAAATCAGGCGCGAGAAACAAATCATGAAAACACATTATTAACACTTTTCTTTAATAAATTCTATGCGCAACAACATTGTCAAATATGAATATATATATATATATATAATTAATAAAAAAAAAAAGGGGAAATATAAAATTAAACACTATCGATGAATTACAAAACATTAGTCATATTAAAATGACACACAATATAAATATATATATATATATTCACACCAACAATACTATTGTCACTTTAAAGTAATAATAATAACGATATTAATGTTCTAATTGCGATAGAATGCGGAAAAACAAGCGATAGAAAATTACTTCGATACTTCGGAACAACTAACACAATAACACGCGTTATGGTGATAGGAACATTAGGGATTAATGGAAATCAAGCGCGAAAAACAAATCATGAAAACACATTGTTAACATTTTCTTTAATAAATTCTATGCGCAACTACATTGTCAAATATAAATGTAAAATATATATATATATATAATTAATTAAAAAAAAAGGGGGAAATACAAAATTAAATAAATACACATATATTTAACAAACATAAAAAAAAATATATATATCACGTTTAAAATGTATATATATATATATATATTGAACACAAAAAAAAAATGCATCAAAACAAAAATATAATAATAAGAAACACAGGTAATTCCCACGGTACAAACGTGGAAGCTTCTCGAAGAGTCTAGACCAGCATAGAACGTTTGCCCTTGCACGTGCCGAAGAGACACAGGTAGTTCCCACGGTACAAACGTGGAAGCTTCTCGAAGAGTCTAGACCAGCATAGAACGTTTGCCCTTGCACGTGCCGAAGAAGCACAGATAGGTCCCACGGTACAAGCGTGGAAGATTCTCGAAGAGACTAGACCAGCATGGAACGCCTCAAATCTCCTAGACGCTAGCTCAGCAGAAACACTGGACCGATGGGAACTAAGTCGAGATATGGAACTTACATTCTGTCACGTACGATTCTGGAAGCCTAAAACTGCACAATCCCGATTCCCACGGAAGGATACCCCCAGTGGACCACCACCACCACCACCACCTCGTGGGGATGGCATTATAAATAAGCATAGCACATAGAGCAGCGGGCAGTATAATTAATACGCTCAGTATAATTAATACGTTTTATTAGGTTCATTTTTTATACGTATTGTTACGTGCTCAGTATTATTAATACGTTTTATTACGCTCAGTATAATTAATACGCTCATTATTATTAATACGTTTTGTTACGCGCAGTATAATTAATACGCTCATTATTGTTACGTGCTCACTATTATTCCGTGGTCATTAATACGCTCGTTTTTATAACGTTCATTTTTATTAAAGTATCCATTAATACGTTTTAATACGTTCTGTATTATTAATACGCTCATAATTAATACGTTCATTATAACGTCTTATACCGTGCTATATCGTGCGTTTAGAAATTTTGTATAACACTTTGCGTTTCGGCGGTCCTTAGTTGTCCAGACAAGAAAGGAAAGTCGCGACTTAGAAAAAAAAATAAAATATTTTTGAAGTCTTCATTTCATCGCTTAAACAAAAGCGCATTGTAATTGCGGTATTAGTTCGGTTAGTAATTTGTAAACCGTGTATCGAAATAAATAAATAAAGTAAAAGTTTGATAATAAATTATATCCGAGTTTCGAGAAATAAACCCAGAAATTAAAACACCAACGACCATCAGAGCAGACGAAGTGATGGCACCCGACGCCACTGGTTTCTCAAGGTAAGAAAATAAACTTTAAAAATATTTCCTTCTTCTCTGATAATTTCGTTGCACTCGAGAATTACCTGTCATCAATCTCGTTTTATTTCCGTGAACGGTTTGAAGGTAGAATCACTATTTTAAACTTTAAACAAAGGGGGTGTTCACTGTGTTGGCTTGTGCAAACGGTGTTTTCAGCTACTGAAACACCCGTTGATCTTCGCATTCCTCCTCCCATTGTTGGCAAAATATTGCCCGTCTTTGGGCAAGGCTTGCGAAATCACACAAGTCCCGCACAGAGAGGACCATTAAATACATCGTTGACGTCGATCGAAAATTAAGAGCGATACCGGCATTTCCGTTGACCGATTTCCTTGCCATCATTGCATGCAATTAAAAAAAAAAGAGAGAGAGAAATAGTAGAACAATTTCCTTTGAAAATTTAACCGAAGGATCGTTCGCTGTGTTGACTTGTGCAAACGGTGTTTTCGATAATCGAAAACGCCTATCGATCTTCGCATTCCTCCTCCCATTGTTGGCAAAATATTGCCCGTCTTTGGGCAAGGCTTGCGAAATCACACAAGTTCCACACAGAGAGGATCGTTAGAATCACCCTCGATAATCAAACCCAAAGGCAAGAAAATCGTGGTGATAGAATCCATCGTGGCAAATAAACTGAGCTTTGGTTCCAACGACGAACTATTATAGCGAAATTAAAAGAGAAGAAGAAGGCAAACGAAAAAAAAAAATAAATTCATATCAAGCAACGAAAAATTTGACATTCAAATATTGTATCCAGCTTTAATCCTCTCCCGTGCTAGTATCCCTGCACATAGCAGGTTAGCCGAAAAGCGGAATCGGTTTTGCCAGTAGCATTATACTCTAGTCGACGCTACCCGTAACGTTTGAAAAAAAATAAAAATTTTGAAATAGTCCTTAGACTATTTCTGGTGGCAGCAACTACCGTATTAATCGGAAATCCAAATAAATACTTCATACACAATAATATCATTTCAATATTTCCCTTCCGACTAAACTCTAAATCACAAATAAATCAAAAATAAATAAAAAAAAAAAAAAATTTTTTACAGAATTTTAATCTTAACTTGACTTAAAACTAATAAATACGTAACATTTCAAACGTTACGGGTAGCGTCGACTAGAGTATAATGCTACTGGCAAAACCGATTCCGCTTTTCGGCTAACCTGCTATGTGCAGGGATACTAGCACGGGAGAGGATTAAAGCTGGATACAATATTTGAATGTCAAATTTTTCGTTGCTTGATATGAATTTATTTTTTTTTTTCGTTTGCCTTCTTCTTCTCTTTTAATTTCGCTATAATAGTTCGTCGTTGGAACCAAAGCTCAGTTTATTTGCCACGATGGATTCTATCACCACGAGTTTCTT
Source organism: Bombus sonorus (assembly GCA_029958995.1). NCBI lineage: Eukaryota > Metazoa > Arthropoda > Insecta > Hymenoptera > Apidae > Bombus > Bombus sonorus. The sequence continues at coordinate 100,710 of JARWAU010000129.1, read as the reverse complement.
GCCTTTGGGTTTGATTATCGAGGGTGATTCTAACGATCCTCTCTGTGTGGAACTTGTGTGATTTCGCAAGCCTTGCCCAAAGACGGGCAATATTTTGCCAACAATGGGAGGAGGAATGCGAAGATCGATAGGCGTTTTCGATTATCGAAAACACCGTTTGCACAAGTCAACACAGCGAACGATCCTTCGGTTAAATTTTCAAAGGAAATTGTTCTACTATTTCTCTCTCTCTTTTTTTATAATTGCATGCAATGATGGCAAGGAAATCGGTCAACAGAAATGCCGGTATCGCTCTTAATTTTCGATCGACGTCAACGATGTATTTAATGGTCCTCCCTGTGCGGGACTTGTGTGATTTCGCAAGCCTTGCCCAAAGACGGGCAATATTTTGCCAACAATGGGAGGAGGAATGCGAAGATCAACGGGTGTTTCAGTAGCTGAAAACACCGTTTGCACAAGCCAACACAGTGAACACCCCCTTTGTTTAAAGTTTAAAATAGTGATTCTACCTTCAAACCGTTCACGGAAATAAAACGAGATTGATGACAGGTAATTCTCGAGTGCAACGAAATTATCAGAGAAGAAGGAAATATTTTTAAAGTTTATTTTCTTACCTTGAGAAACCAGTGGCGTCGGGTGCCATCACTTCGTCTGCTCTGATGGTCGTTGGTGTTTTAATTTCTGGGTTTATTTCTCGAAACTCGGATATAATTTATTATCAAACTTTTACTTTATTTATTTATTTCGATACACGGTTTACAAATTACTAACCGAACTAATACCGCAATTACAATGCGCTTTTGTTTAAGCGATGAAATGAAGACTTCAAAAATATTTTTTTTTTTTTCTAAGTCGCGACTTTCCTTTCTTGTCTGGACAACTAAGGACCGCCGAAACGCAAAGTGTTATACAAAATTTCTAAACGCACGATATAGCACGGTATAAGACGTTATAATGAACGTATTAATTATGAGCGTATTAATAATACAGAACGTATTAAAACGTATTAATGGATACTTTAATAAAAATGAACGTTATAAAAACGAGCGTATTAATGACCACGGAATAATAATGAGCACGTAACAATAATGAGCGTAATAAAACGTATTAATAATACTGAGCGTATTAATTATACTGCGCGTAACAAAACGTATTAATAATAATGAGCGTATTAATTATACTGCGCTGCTCTATGTTGCTATGCTTATTTATAATGCCATCCCCACGAGGTGGTGGTGGTGGTGGTGGTCCACTGGGGGTACCCTTCCGTGGGAATCGGGATTTTGCAGTTTTGGGCTTCCAGAATCGTACGTGACAGAATGTAAGTTCCATATCTCGACTTAGTTCCCATCGGTCCAGTGTTTCTGCTGAGCTAGCGTCTAGGAGATTTGAGGCGTTCCATGCTGGTCTAGTCTCTTCGAGAATCTTCCACGCTTGTACCGTGGGACCTATCTGTGCTTCTTCGGCACGTGCAAGGGCAAACGTTCTATGCTGGTCTAGACTCTTCGAGAAGCTTCCACGTTTGTACCGTGGGAATTACCTGTGTTTCTTATTATTATATTTTTGTTTTGATGCATTTTTTTTTTGTGTTCAATATATATATATATATATATATACATTTTAAACGTGATATATTTTTTTTTTATGTTTGTTAAATATATGTGTATTTATTTAATTTTGTATTTCCCCCTTTTTTTTAATTAATTATATATATATATATTTTACATTTATATTTGACAATGTAGTTGCGCATAGAATTTATTAAAGAAAATGTTAACAATGTGTTTTCATGATTTGTTTTTCGCGCTTGATTTCCATTAATCCCTAATGTTCCTATCACCATAACGCGTGTTATTGCGTTAGTTGTTCCGAAGTATCGAAGTAATTTTCTATCGCTTGTTTTTCCGCATTCTACCGCAATTAGAACATTAATATCGTTATTATTATTACTTTAAAGTGACAATAGTATTGTTGGTGTGAATATACATATATATATATTTATTTATTAATATTGTGTGTGATTTTAATATGATTAATGTTTTGTTATTCTTCGATAGCTTTATTTATTGTTTTGAGTAGTTTATTTTATAGAGTGTTTGATAATATAAGACAAACTCATATACACACAATATATATATATATATGTATATGTATATATTTCTTCTGGCAGTGTAGTATTTATACCAGATGAAATGTTAATTGTTTATTAACTTCATTTAATAAGATAGAACACACACACACGCACGTATATATGTATATAATTTGGCAGTGTGATTTTCATTTAGATTCTTTAGCGATGTAATGTTGTGTATTTGAGGTTATGTGTCAATTATTTGATTTCATATATACATATATATATATCTGGTATTGTGACAACATGGTATTGAAGGTTTTATTTCTAAATTATTGTGTGTTTAATGCGTTTTTACATATTAGTGTTTGATGGTAGAATTTCTGTATGCAAACCTTCAAGTCGTTGCGGTGTCAATTATTTTGAACGTTTGACCTATCGACAGGTTGTTACTTAGTCCCATGTGTTGCGTTGTGTGTTCTAGTTCTTTTGTAGATTATTAGTAGTAATTTAGTTTAGAATATAGGTTATTTATATATATTTTTATATATAGACATGCATGTTTTTCGTAATGTAGTTCTTATTTTATAACTCTTTACCGGAACGTAGGCTAGTTTTAAGTATGTATCTTAGATTACTGATTTGATTTAATAATATAGAATGCGCACACATATATATATTTCTGACAATGTAACCTTTATTTCTTTAATAATATAATATTGTATGTTTTATGTATTCGTTAGACTATTAGTTTTTGATTTCATATACACATATATTTCATAAGTTGATAATATTGTATTTGTTGCGTAGTATTGGAGGTACTGTCTCTAATATTTACTAGATTATTACATGTTTGGCATATATGTTTATACTTATATGTAACTGTCCGAGTTGTTGCGGCGTTGATTGATTAAAATATATTTATATATACATATATTCCTAGTGTTTCAATCATTTCCCTTTCTGTAGTTATTCTTATTTCCTGGTTTATTTGTTTGGTTCGTGACTCGTTCAATCCATTAGTTGGTTCTATTTATTTTATTTTATACTGGTTGAGTTTATATTATATTGAACCATAGGCTTTCAAATGGCAAGTCGGTTATTGGTAGGTTTATTTTGAGTTGTGTGTATATGTATTTTGTTTATTGGTTGGATCTATTAGTCGCCCTCATTTTGTTAATCCTTCCTTTCGTTTCGTAGTGCCGTGTGTTCGTTTGTGCATCCAAATCCTTATTCGCGTGTTTTGTATAGAGTAGTTTTCTTGTTCTTGTTACGGCACGTGCGAAGCGCGGGACGTGACACAGTCTCTCCAATGGGAAGGAAATTACAGTAATTTTTTGTCCAAATCGACGAATGGTCGAGATTTGCGAGTTGTTGGACAGGTTTCGACGCTTAATAGAGCGTGCACTATGTTCTGCGCTTAAAATGCAGTAATTTGGGCGTTTAAACGTCGAACTCTCTCCAACGGAAAGGATCTTACGGTCATTTTACGTCAAAATCGACGAACTATCGCGTTTTATATGTTGTTTGCCGGTTTCGACGCTTTATACAGCGTGCACTATGTTCTACGCTTAAAATGCAGTAAATTGGGCGTTTGTACGACGAAATCCCTCCAACGGGAAGGAAATTACGGCCATTTTTTGTACAAATCGACGAATGGTCGCATTTTGCGAGCTGTTGGACTGGTTTCGACGCTTAAAAGAGCGTGCACTATGTTCTGCGCGTAAAATGCAGTAATTTGGGCGTTTGTACGTCGAACTCTCTCCAACGGAAAGGAAATTACTGGCATTTTTTGTCCAAATCGACGAATGGTCGAGATTTGCGAGTTGTTGGACAGGTTTCGACGCTTAATAGAGCGTGCACAATGTTCTGCGCGTAAAATGCAGTAGCTTGGGCGTTTAAACGTCGAAATATCTCATACGGAACGGAAATAACGGACATTTGTCGTCGAAATGGGCGAATGATTGCATTTTGCGAGTTGTTTGCTGGTTTCGACACTTTATATAGCGTGCACTATGTTCTGCTCCAAAAATGCCGTAATTTGGGCGTTTATACTACGCAGTCTCTCCAACGGGAAGGAAATTACGGTCATTTTACGTCAAAATCGACGAAATATCGCGTTTTATGAGTTGTTTGCCGGTTTCGCCGCTTAATAGAGCGTGCACGATGTTCTGCGCGTAAAATGCAGTAATTTGGGCGTTTAAACGTCGAAATATCTCATACGGAACGGAAATAACGGACATTTGACGTCAAAATGGGCGAATGATTGCATTTTGCGAGTTGTTTGCTGGCTTCGACGCTGAATAGAGCGTGCACTATGTTCTGCTCCAAAAATGCCGTAATTTGGGCGTTTATGCTACGAAGTCTCTCCAACGGGAAGGAAATTACAGTCATTTTTGTCCAAATCGACGAATGATCGTTTTTTACGAGTTGTGGGGATGGTATCGACACTTAATAGGGCGAGCACTACGTTCAGCGCGTAACATGCAGTGATTTGGGCGGTTAAACTTCGCATTATCTCAAACGGGAAGGAAATTACAGTAATTTTTTGTCCAAATCGACGAACGGTCGCGTTGTGCGAGTTGTTGGACTGGCTTCGACGCTTAATAGAGCGTGCACTATGTTCTGCGCGTAACATGTAGTAATTTGGGCGTTTGTACGTCGAACTCTCTCCAACGGAAAGGAACTTACGGTTATTTTACGTCAGAATCGACGAACTTTCGCGTTTTATGAGTTGTTTGCCGGTTTCGACGCTTTATACAGCGTGCACTATGTTCTACGCTTAAAATGCAGTAAATTGGGCGTTTGTACGACGAAATCCCTCCAACGGGAAGGAAATTACGGCCATTTCTTGTACAAATCGACGAATGGTCGCATTTTGCGAGCTGTTGGACTGGTTTCGACGCTTAAAAGAGCGTGCACTATGTTCTGCGCGTAAAATGCAGTAATTTGGGCGTTTGTACGTCGAACTCTCTCCAACGGAAAGGAAATTACGGCCATTTTTTGTCCAAATCGACGAATGGTCGTTTTTTACGAGTTGTGGGGATGGTATCGACACTTAATAGGGCGAGCACTACGTTCAGCGCGTAGCATGCAGTAATTTGGGCGGTTAAACTTCGCATTATCTCAAACGGGAAGGAAATTACAGTAATTTTTAGTCCAAATCGACGAATGGTCGCGTTTTGCAAGTTGTTGGACTGGTTTCGACGCTTAATAGAGCGTGCACTATGTTCTGCGCTTAAAATGCAGTAATTTGGGCGTTTAAACGTCGAAATATCTCAAACGGAACGGAAATAACGGTCATTTTTCGTCAAAATGGGCGAATGATTGCATTTTGCGAGTTGTTTGCTGGCTTCGACGCTGAATAGAGCGTGCACTATGTTCTGCTCCAAAAATGCCGTAATTTGGGCGTTTATGCTACGAAGTCTCTCCAACGGGAAGGAAATTACAGTCATTTTTGTCCAAATCGACGAATGATCGTTTTTTACGAGTTGTGGGGATGGTATCGACACTTAATAGGGCGAGCACTACGTTCAGCGCGTAACATGCAGTGATTTGGGCGGTTAAACTTCGCATTATCTCAAACGGGAAGGAAATTACAGTAATTTTTTGTCCAAATCGACGAACGGTCGCGTTGTGCGAGTTGTTGGACTGGCTTCGACGCTTAATAGAGCGTGCACTATGTTCTGCGCGTAACATGTAGTAATTTGGGCGTTTGTACGTCGAACTCTCTCCAACGGAAAGGAACTTACGGTTATTTTACGTCAGAATCGACGAACTTTCGCGTTTTATGAGTTGTTTGCCGGTTTCGACGCTTTATACAGCGTGCACTATGTTCTACGCTTAAAATGCAGTAAATTGGGCGTTTGTACGACGAAATCCCTCCAACGGGAAGGAAATTACGGCCATTTCTTGTACAAATCGACGAATGGTCGCATTTTGCGAGCTGTTGGACTGGTTTCGACGCTTAAAAGAGCGTGCACTATGTTCTGCGCGTAAAATGCAGTAATTTGGGCGTTTGTACGTCGAACTCTCTCCAACGGAAAGGAAATTACGGCCATTTTTTGTCCAAATCGACGAATGGTCGTTTTTTACGAGTTGTGGGGATGGTATCGACACTTAATAGGGCGAGCACTACGTTCAGCGCGTAGCATGCAGTAATTTGGGCGGTTAAACTTCGCATTATCTCAAACGGGAAGGAAATTACAGTAATTTTTAGTCCAAATCGACGAATGGTCGCGTTTTGCAAGTTGTTGGACTGGTTTCGACGCTTAATAGAGCGTGCACTATGTTCTGCGCTTAAAATGCAGTAATTTGGGCGTTTAAACGTCGAAATATCTCAAACGGAACGGAAATAACGGTCATTTTTCGTCAAAATGGGCGAATGATTGCATTTTGCGAGTTGTTTGCTGGTTTCGACACTTTATACAGCGTGCACTATGTTCTGCTCCAAAAATGCCGTAATTTGGGCGTTTATACTACGAAGTCTCTCCAACGGGAAGGAAATTACAGTCATTTTTGTCCAAATCGACGAATGGTCGTTTTTTACGAGTTGTGGGGATGGTATCGACACTTAATAGGGCGAGCACTACGTTCAGCGCGTAACATGCAGTAATTTGGGCGGTTAAACTTCGCATTATCTCAAACGGGAAGGAAATTACAGTAATTTTTAGTCCAAATCGACGAATGGTCGCGTTTTGCGAGTTGTTGGACTGGTTTCGACGCTTAATAGAGCGTGCACTATGTTCTGCGCTTAAAATGCAGTAATTTGGGCGTTTAAACGTCGAAATATCTCAAACGGAACGGAAATAACGGTCATTTTTCGTCAAAATGGGCGAATGATTGCATGTTGCGAGTTGTTTGCTGGTTTCGACACTTTTTACAGCGTGCTCTATGTTCTGCACCAAAAATGCCGTAATTTGGGCGTTTATACTACGCAGTCTCTCCAATGGGAAGGAAATTACAGTAATTTTTTGTCCAAATCGACGAATGGTCGTGTTTTACGAGTTGTTGGGATGGTATCGACGCTTCATAGAGCGTGCACTATGTTCTACGCTTAAAATGCAGTTATTTGGGCGTTTATACGACGAACTCTCTCCAACGGGAAGGAAATTACAGTAATTTTGGTCCGAATCGACGAATGATCGAGTTTTGCGAGTTGTTGGACTGGCTTCGACGCTTAATAGAGCGTGCACTATGTTCTGCGCGTAAAATGTAGTAATTTGGGCGTTTGTACGTCGAACTCTCTCCAACGGAAAGGATCTTACGGTCATTTTACGTCAAAATCGACGAACTATCGCGTTTTATAAATTGTTTGCCGGTTTCGACGCTTTATACAGCGAGACTATGTTCTGCGCGTAAAATGCAGTAATTTGGGCGTTTGTACGTCGAACTCTCTCCAACGGAAAGGAAATTACGGGCATTTTTTGTCCAAATCGACGAATGGTCGAGATTTGCGAGTTGTTGGACAGGTTTCGACGCTTAATAGAGCGTGCACAATGTTCTGCGCTTAAAATGCAGTAATTTGGGCGTTTAAACGTCGAAATATCTCATACGGAACGGAAATAACGGACATTTGTCGTCGAAATGGGCGAATGATTGCATTTTGCGAGTTGTTTGCTGGTTTCGACACTTTATATAGCGTGCACTATGTTCTGCTCCAAAAATGCCGTAATTTGGGCGTTTATACTACGCAGTCTCTCCAACGGGAAGGAAATTACGGTCATTTTACGTCAAAATCGACGAACTATCGCGTTTTATGAGTTGTTTGCCGGTTTCGCCGCTTAATAGAGCGTGCACGATGTTCTGCGCGTAAAATGCAGTAATTTGGGCGTTTAAACGTCGAAATATCTCATACGGAACGGAAATAACGGACATTTGACGTCAAAATGGGCGAATGATTGCATTTTGCGAGTTGTTTGCTGGTTTCGACACTTTATATAGCGTGCACTATGTTCTGCTCCAAAAATGCCGTAATTTGTGCGTTTATGCTACGAAGTCTCTCCAACGGGAAGGAAATTACAGTCATTTTTGTCCAAATCGACGAATGATCGTTTTTTACGAGTTGTGGGGATGGTATCGACACTTAATAGGGCGAGCACTACGTTCAGCGCGTAACATGCAGTGATTTGGGCGGTTAAACTTCGCATTATCTCAAACGGGAAGGAAATTACAGTAATTTTTTGTCCAAATCGACGAATGGTCGCGTTTTGCGAGTTGTTGGACTGGCTTCGACGCTGAATAGAGCGTGCACTATGTTCTGCGCTTAAAATGCAGTAATTTGGGCGTTTAAACGTCGAAATATCTCAAACGGAACGGAAATAACGGTCATTTTACGTCAAAATCGACGAACTATCGCGTTTTATGAGTTGTTTGCCGGTTTCGACGCTTTATACAGCGTGCACTATGTTCTACGCTTAAAATGCAGTAAATTGGGCGTTTGTACGACGAAATCCCTCCAACGGGAAGGAAATTACGGCCATTTTTTGTACAAATCGACGAATGGTCGCATTTTGCGAGCTGTTGGACTGGTTTCGACGCTTAAAAGAGCGTGCACTATGTTCTGCGCGTAAAATGCAGTAATTTGGGCGTTTGTACGTCGAACTCTCTCCAACGGAAAGGAAATTACGGCCATTTTTTGTCCAAATCGACGAATGGTCGTTTTTTACGAGTTGTGGGGATGGTATCGACACTTAATAGGGCGAGCACTACGTTCAGCGCGTAACATGCAGTAATTTGGGCGGTTAAACTTCGCATTATCTCAAACGGGAAGGAAATTACAGTAATTTTTAGTCCAAATCGACGAATGGTCGCGTTTTGCGAGTTGTTGGACTGGTTTCGACGCTTAATAGAGCGTGCACTATGTTCTGCGCTTAAAATGCAGTAATTTGGGCGTTTAAACGTCGAAATATCTCAAACGGAACGGAAATAACGGTCATTTTTCGTCAAAATGGGCGAATGATTGCATTTGGCGAGTTGTTTGCTGGTTTCGACACTTTATACAGCGTGCACTATGTTCTGCTCCAAAAATGCCGTAATTTGGGCGTTTATACTACGAAGTCTCTCCAACGGGAAGGAAATTACAGTCATTTTTGTCCAAATCGACGAATGGTCGTTTTTTACGAGTTGTGGGGATGGTATCGACACTTAATAGGGCGAGCACTACGTTCAGCGCGTAACATGCAGTAATTTGGGCGGTTAAACTTCGCATTATCTCAAACGGGAAGGAAATTACAGTAATTTTTAGTCCAAATCGACGAATGGTCGCGTTTTGCGAGTTGTTGGACTGGTTTCGACGCTTAATAGAGCGTGCACTATGTTCTGCGCTTAAAATGCAGTAATTTGGGCGTTTAAACGTCGAAATATCTCATACGGAACGGAAATAACGGTCATTTTTCGTCAAAATGGGCGAATGATTGCATTTTGCGAGTTGTTTGCTGGTTTCGACACTTTATACAGCGTGCTCTATGTTCTGCACCAAAAATGCCGTAATTTGGGCGTTTATACCACGCAGTCTCTCCAATGGGAAGGAAATTACAGTAATTTTTTGTCCAAATCGACGAATGGTCGAGATTTGCGAGTTGTTGGACAGGTTTCGACGCTTAATAGAGCGTGCACAATGTTCTGCGCTTAAAATGCAGTAATTTGGGCGTTTAAACGTCGAAATATCTCATACGGAACGGAAATAACGGACATTTTTCGTCAAAATGGGCGAATGATTGCATTTGGCGAGTTGTTTGCTGGTTTCGACACTTTATACAGCGTGCTCTATGTTCTGCACCAAAAATGCCGTAATTTGGGCGTTTATACTACGCAGTCTCTCCAATGGGAAGGAAATTACAGTAATTTTTTGTCCAAATCGACGAATGGTCGTGTTTTACGAGTTGTTGGGATGGTATCGACGCTTAATAGAGCGTGCACTATGTTCTACGCTTAAAATGCAGTTATTTGGGCGTTTATACGACGAACTCTCTCCAACGGGAAGGAAATTACAGTAATTTTGGTCCGAATCGACGAATGGTCGAGTTTTGCGAGTTGTTGGACTGGCTTCGACGCTTAATAGAGCGTGCACTATGTTCTACGCTTAAAATGCAGTAAATTGGGCGTTTGTACGACGAAATCCCTCCAACGGGAAGGAAATTACGGCCATTTTTTGTACAAATCGACGAATGCTCGCATTTTGCGAGCTGTTGGACTGGTTTCGACGCTTAATAGAGCGTGCACTATGTTCTGCGCGTAAAATGCAGTAATTTGGGCGTTTGTACGTCGAACTCTCTCCAACGGAAAGGAAATTACGGGCATTTTTTGTCCAAATCGACGAATGGTCGAGATTTGCGAGTTGTTGGACAGGTTTCGACGCTTAATAGAGCGTGCACAATGTTCTGCGCGTAAAATGCAGTAGCTTGGGCGTTTAAACGTCGAAATATCTCATACGGAACGGAAATAACGGACATTTGTCGTCGAAATGGGCGAATGATTGCATTTTGCGAGTTGTTTGCTGGTTTCGACACTTTATATAGCGTGCACTATGTTCTGCTCCAAAAATGCCGTAATTTGGGCGTTTATACTACGCAGTCTCTCCAACGGGAAGGAAATTACGGTCATTTTACGTCAAAATCGACGAAATATCGCGTTTTATGAGTTGTTTGCCGGTTTCGCCGCTTAATAGAGCGTGCACGATGTTCTGCGCGTAAAATGCAGTAATTTGGGCGTTTAAACGTCGAAATATCTCATACGGAACGGAAATAACGGACATTTGACGTCAAAATGGGCGAATGATTGCATTTTGCGAGTTGTTTGCTGGCTTCGACGCTGAATAGAGCGTGCACTATGTTCTGCTCCAAAAATGCCGTAATTTGGGCGTTTATGCTACGAAGTCTCTCCAACGGGAAGGAAATTACAGTCATTTTTGTCCAAATCGACGAATGATCGTTTTTTACGAGTTGTGGGGATGGTATCGACACTTAATAGGGCGAGCACTACGTTCAGCGCGTAACATGCAGTGATTTGGGCGGTTAAACTTCGCATTATCTCAAACGGGAAGGAAATTACAGTAATTTTTTGTCCAAATCGACGAACGGTCGCGTTGTGCGAGTTGTTGGACTGGCTTCGACGCTTAATAGAGCGTGCACTATGTTCTGCGCGTAAAATGTAGTAATTTGGGCGTTTGTACGTCGAACTCTCTCCAACGGAAAGGAACTTACGGTTATTTTACGTCAGAATCGACGAACTTTCGCGTTTTATGAGTTGTTTGCCGGTTTCGACGCTTTATACAGCGTGCACTATGTTCTACGCTTAAAATGCAGTAAATTGGGCGTTTGTACGACGAAATCCCTCCAACGGGAAGGAAATTACGGCCATTTCTTGTACAAATCGACGAATGGTCGCATTTTGCGAGCTGTTGGACTGGTTTCGACGCTTAAAAGAGCGTGCACTATGTTCTGCGCGTAAAATGCAGTAATTTGGGCGTTTGTACGTCGAACTCTCTCCAACGGAAAGGAAATTACGGCCATTTTTTGTCCAAATCGACGAATGGTCGTTTTTTACGAGTTGTGGGGATGGTATCGACACTTAATAGGGCGAGCACTACGTTCAGCGCGTAGCATGCAGTAATTTGGGCGGTTAAACTTCGCATTATCTCAAACGGGAAGGAAATTACAGTAATTTTTAGTCCAAATCGACGAATGGTCGCGTTTTGCAAGTTGTTGGACTGGTTTCGACGCTTAATAGAGCGTGCACTATGTTCTGCGCTTAAAATGCAGTAATTTGGGCGTTTAAACGTCGAAATATCTCAAACGGAACGGAAATAACGGTCATTTTTCGTCAAAATGGGCGAATGATTGCATTTTGCGAGTTGTTTGCTGGTTTCGACACTTTATACAGCGTGCACTATGTTCTGCTCCAAAAATGCCGTAATTTGGGCGTTTATACTACGAAGTCTCTCCAACGGGAAGGAAATTACAGTCATTTTTGTCCAAATCGACGAATGGTCGTTTTTTACGAGTTGTGGGGATGGTATCGACACTTAATAGGGCGAGCACTACGTTCAGCGCGTAACATGCAGTAATTTGGGCGGTTAAACTTCGCATTATCTCAAACGGGAAGGAAATTACAGTAATTTTTAGTCCAAATCGACGAATGGTCGCGTTTTGCGAGTTGTTGGACTGGTTTCGACGCTTAATAGAGCGTGCACTATGTTCTGCGCGTAGAATGCAGTAATTTGGGCGTTTGTACGTCGAACTCTCTCCAACGGAAAGGAAATTACGGCCATTTTTTGTCCAAATCGACGAATGGTCGCGATTTGCGAGCTGTTGGACTGGTTTCGACGCTTAATAGAGCGTGCACTATGTTCTGCGCTTAAAATGCAGTAATTGGGGCATTTAAACGTCGAGATATCTCATATGGAATGGAAATAACGTACATTTGTCGTCAAAATGGGCGAATGATTGCATTTTGCGAGTTGTTTGCTGGTTTCGACACTTTATATAGCGTGCACTATTTTCTGCTCCAAAAATGCCGTAATTTGGGCGTTTATACTACGAAGTCTCTCCAACGGGAAAGAAGGTACAGTCAGTTTTGTCCAAATCGACGAATGGTCGTTTTTTACGAATTGTCGGGATGGTATCGACACTTAATAGGGCGAGCACTACGTTCAGCGCGTAACATGCAGTAATTTGGGCGGTTAAACTTCGCATTATCTCAAACGGGAAGGAAATTACAGTAATTTTTTGTCCAAATCGACGAATGGTCGCGTTTTGCGAGTTGTTGGACTGGCTTCGACGCTTAATAGAGCGTGCACTATGTTCTGCGCTTAAAATGCAGTAATTTGGGCGTTTAAACGTCGAAATATCTCAAACGGATCGGAAATAACGGTCATTTTACGTCAAAATCGACGAACTATCGCGTTTTATGAGTTTTTTGCCGGTTTCGACGCTTTATACAGCGTGCACTATGTTCTAAGCTTAAAATGCAGTAAATTGGGCGTTTAAACGTCGAAATATCTCAAACGGAACGGAAATAACGGTCATTTTTCGTCAAAATGGGCGAATGATTGCATTTTGCGAGTTGTTTGCTGGTTTCGACACTTTATACAGCGTGCTCTATGTTCTGCACCAAAAATGCCGTAATTTGGGCGTTTATACTACGCAGTCTCTCCAATGGGAAGGAAATTACAGTAATTTTTTGTCCAAATCGACGAATGGTCGTATTTTACGAGTTGTTGGGATGGTATCGACGCTTAATAGAGCGTGCACTATGTTCTACGCTTAAAATGCAGTTATTTGGGCGTTTATACGACGAACTCTCTCCAACGGGAAGGAAATTACAGTAATTTTGGTCCGAATCGACGAATGGTCGAGTTTTGCGAGTTGTTGGACTGGCTTCGACGCTTAATAGAGCGTGCACTATGTTCTGCGCGTAAAATGTAGTAATTTGGGCGTTTGTACGTCGAACTCTCTCCAACGGAAAGGATCTTACGGTCATTTTACGTCAAAATCGACGAACTATCGCGTTTTATAAGTTGTTTGCCGGTTTCGACGCTTTATACAGCGTGCACTATGTTCTGCGCGTAAAATGCAGTAATTTGGGCGTTTGTACGTCGAACTCTCTCCAACGGAAAGGAAATTACGGGCATTTTTTGTCCAAATCGACGAATGGTCGAGATTTGCGAGTTGTTGGACAGGTTTCGACGCTTAATAGAGCGTGCACAATGCTCTGCGCTTAAAATGCAGTAATTTGGGCGTTTAAACGTCGAAATAGCTCATACGGAACGGAAATAACGGACATTTGTCGTCGAAATGGGCGAATGATTGCATTTTGCGAGTTGTTTGCTGGTTTCGACACTTTATATAGCGTGCACTATGTTCTGCTCCAAACATGCCGTAATTTGGGCGTTTATACTACGCAGTCTCTCCCACGGGAAGGAAATTACGGTCATTTTACGTCAAAATCGACGAACTATCGCGTTTTATGAGTTGTTTGCCGGTTTCGCCGCTTAATAGAGCGTGCACGATGTTCTGCGCGTAAAATGCAGTAATTTGGGCGTTTAAACGTCGAAATATCTCATACGGAACGGAAATAACGGACATTTGACGTCAAAATGGGCGAATGATTGCATTTTGCGAGTTGTTTGCTGGTTTCGACACTTTATATAGCGTGCACTATGTTCTGCTCCAAAAATGCCGTAATTTGGGCGTTTATGCTACGAAGTCTCTCCAACGGGAAGGTAATTACAGTCATTTTTGTCCAAATCGACGAATGATCGTTTTTTACGAGTTGTGGGGATGGTATCGACACTTAATAGGGCGAGCACTACGTTCAGCGCGTAACATGCAGTGATTTGGGCGGTTAAGCTTCGCATTATCTCAAACGGGAAGGAAATTACAGTAATTTTTTGTCCAAATCGACGAATGGTCGCGTTTTGCGAGTTGTTGGACTGGCTTCGACGCTGAATAGAGCGTGCACTATGTTCTGCGCTTAAAATGCAGTAATTTGGGCGTTTAAACGTCGAAATATCTCAAACGGAACGGAAATAACGGTCATTTTACGTCAAAATCGACGAACTATCGCGTTTTATGAGTTGTTTGCCGGTTTCGACGCTTTATACAGCGTGCACTATGTTCTACGCTTAAAATGCAGTAAATTGGGCGTTTGTACGACGAAATCCCTCCAACGGAACGGAAATAACGGTCATTTTTCGTCAAAATGGGCGAATGATTGCATTTTGCGAGTTGTTTGCTGGTTTCGACACTTTATACAGCGTGCACTATGTTCTGCTCCAAAAATGCCGTAATTTGGGCGTTTATACTACGAAGTCTCTCCAACGGGAAGGAAATTACAGTCATTTTTGTCCAAATCGACGAATGGTCGTTTTTTACGAGTTGTGGGGATGGTATCGACACTTAATAGGGCGAGCACTACGTTCAGCGCGTAACATGCAGTAATTTGGGCGGTTAAACTTCGCATTATCTCAAACGGGAAGGAAATTACAGTAATTTTTAGTCCAAATCGACGAATGGTCGCGTTTTGCGAGTTGTTGGACTGGTTCCGACGCTTAATAGAGCGTGCACTATGTTCTGCGCTTAAAATGCAGTAATTTGGGCGTTTAAACGTCGAAATATCTCAAACGGAACGGAAATAACGGTCATTTTTCGTCAAAATGGGCGAATGATTGCATTTTGCGAGTTGTTTGCTGGTTTCGACACTTTATACAGCGTGCTCTATGTTCTGCACCAAAAATGCCGTAATTTAGGCGTTTATACTACGCAGTCTCTCCAATGGGAAGGAAATTACAGTAATTTTTTGTCCAAATCGACGAATTGTCGTGTTTTACGAGTTGTTGGGATGGTATCGACGCTTAATAGAGCGTGCACTATGTTCTACGCTTAAAATGCAGTTATTTGGGCGTTTATACGACGAACTCTCTCCAACGGGAAGGAAATTACAGTAATTTTGGTCCGAATCGACGAATGGTCGAGTTTTGCGAGTTGTTGGACTGGCTTCGACGCTTAATAGAGCGTGCACTATGTTCTGCGCGTAAAATGTAGTAATTTGGGCGTTTGTACGTCGAACTCTCTCCAACGGAAAGGATCTTACGGTCATTTTACGTCAAAATCGACGAACTATCGCGTTTTATAAGTTGTTTGCCGGTTTCGACGCTTTATACAGCGTGCACTATGTTCTGCGCGTAAAATGCAGTAATTTGGGCGTTTGTACGTCGAACTCTCTCCAACGGAAAGGAAATTACGGGCATTTTTTGTCCAAATCGACGAATGGTCGAGATTTGCGAGTTGTTGGACAGGTTTCGACGCTTAATAGAGCGTGCACAATGTTCTGCGCTTAAAATGCAGTAATTTGGGCGTTTAAACGTCGAAATATCTCATACGGAACGGAAATAACGGACATTTTTCGTCAAAATGGGCGAATGATTGCATTTGGCGAGTTGTTTGCTGGTTTCGACACTTTATACAGCGTGGACTATGTTCTGCTCCAAAAATGCCGTAATTTGGGCGTTTATACTACGAAGTCTCTCCAACGGGAAGGAAATTACAGTCATTTTTGTCCAAATCGACGAATGGTCGTTTTTTACGAGTTGTGGGGATGGTATCGACACTTAATAGGGCGAGCACTACGTTCAGCGCGTAACATGCAGTAATTTGGGCGGTTAAACTTCGCATTATCTCAAACGGGAAGGAAATTACAGTAATTTTTAGTCCAAATCGACGAATGGTCGCGTTTTGCGAGTTGTTGGACTGGTTTCGACGCTTAGTAGAGCGTGCACTATGTTCTGCGCTTAAAATGCAGTAATTTGGGCGTTTAAACGTCGAAATATCTCAAACGGAACGGAAATAACGGTCATTTTTCGTCAAAATGGGCGAATGATTGCATTTTGCGAGTTGTTTGCTGGTTTCGACACTTTATACAGCGTGCACTATGTTCTGCTCCAAAAATGCCGTAATTTGGGCGTTTATACTACGAAGTCTCTCCAACGGGAAGGAAATTACAGTCATTTTTGTCCAAATCGACGAATGGTCGTTTTTTACGAGTTGTGGGGATGGTATCGACACTTAATAGGGCGACCACTACGTTCAGCGCGTAACATGCAGTAATTTGGGCGGTTAAACTTCGCATTATCTCAAACGGGAAGGAAATTACAGTAATTTTTAGTCCAAATCGACGAATGGTCGCGTTTTGCGAGTTGTTGGACTGGTTTCGACGCTTAATAGAGCGTGCACTATGTTCTGCGCTTAAAATGCAGTAATTTGGGCGTTTAAACGTCGAAATATCTCAAACGGAACGGAAATAACGGTCATTTTTCGTCAAAATGGGCGAATGATTGCATTTTGCGAGTTGTTTGCTGGTTTCGACACTTTATACAGCGTGCTCTATGTTCTGCACCAAAAATGCCGTAATTTGGGCGTTTATACTACGCAGTCTCTCCAATGGGAAGGAAATTACAGTAATTTTTTGTCCAAATCGACGAATTGTCGTGTTTTACGAGTTGTTGGGATGGTATCGACGCTTAATAGAGCGTGCACTATGTTCTACGCTTAAAATGCAGTTATTTGGGCGTTTATACGACGAACTCTCTCCAACGGGAAGGAAATTACAGTAATTTTGGTCCGAATCGACGAATGGTCGAGTTTTGCGAGTTGTTGGACTGGCTTCGACGCTTAATAGAGCGTGCACTATGTTCTGCGCGTAAAATGTAGTAATTTGGGCGTTTGTACGTCGAACTCTCTCCAACGGAAAGGATCTTACGGTCATTTTACGTCAAAATCGACGAACTATCGCGTTTTATAAGTTGTTTGCCGGTTTCGACGCTTTATACAGCGTGCACTATGTTCTGCGCGTAAAATGCAGTAATTTGGGCGTTTGTACGTCGAACTCTCTCCAACGGAAAGGAAATTACGGGCATTTTTTGTCCAAATCGACGAATGGTCGAGCTTTGCGAGTTGTTGGACAGGTTTCGACGCTTAATAGAGCGTGCACAATGTTCTGCGCTTAAAATGCAGTAATTTGGGCGTTTAAACGTCGAAATATCTCATACGGAACGGAAATAACGGACATTTGTCGTCGAAATGGGCGAATGATTGCATTCTGCGAGTTGTTTGCGGGTTTCGACACTTTATATAGCGTGCACTATGTTCTGCTCCAAAAATGCCGTAATTTGGGCGTTTATACTACGCAGTCTCTCCAACGGGAAGGAAATTACGGTCATTTTACGTCAAAATCGACGAACTATCGCGTTTTATGAGTTGTTTGCCGGTTTCGCCGCTTAATAGAGCGTCACGATGTTCTGCGCGTAAAATGCAGTTATTTGGGCGTTTAAACGTCGAAATATCTCATACGGAACGGAAATACCGGACATTTGACGTCAAAATGGGCGAATGATTGCATTTTGCGAGTTGTTTGCTGGTTTCGACACTTTGTATAGCGTGCACTATGTTCTGCTCCAAAACTGCCGTAATTTGGGCGTTTATGCTACGAAGTCTCTCCAACGGGAAGGAAATTACAGTCATTTTTGTCCAAATCGACGAATGATCGTTTTTTACGAGTTGTGGGGATGGTATCGACACTTAATAGGGCGAGCACTACGTTCAGCGCGTAACATGCAGTGATTTGGGCGGTTAAACATCGCATTATCTCAAACGGATCGGAAATAACGGTCATTTTACGTCAAAATCGACGAACTATCGCGTTTTATGAGTTGTTTGCCGGTTTCGGCGCTTTATACAGCGTGCACTATGTTCTACGCTTAAAATGCAGTAAATTGAGCGTTTGTACGACGAAATCCCTCCAACGGGAAGGAACTTACGGCCATTTTTTGTACAAATCGACGAATGGTCGCGTTTTGCGAGTTGGTGGACTGGTTTCGACGCTTAATAGAGCGTGCACTATGTTCTGCGCTTAGAGTGCAGTAATTTGGGCGTTTAAACGTCGAAATATCTCAAACGGAACGGAAATAACGGTCATTTTTCGTCAAAATGGGCGAATGATTGCATTTTGCGAGTTGTTTGCTGGTTTCGACACTTTATACACCGTGCTCTATGTTCTGCACCAAAAATGCCGTAATTTGGGCGTTTATACTACGCAGTCTCTCCAATGGGAAGGAAATTACAGTAATTTTTTGTCCAAATCGACGAATGGTCGTGTTTTACGAGTTGTTGGGATGGTATCGACGCTTAATAGAGCGTGCACTATGTTCTACGCTTACAATGCAGTTATTTGGGCGTTTATACGACGAACTCTCTCCAACGGGAAGGAAATTACAGTAATTTTGGTCCAAATCGACGAATGGTCGAGTTTTGCGAGTTGTTGGACTGGCTTCGACGCTTAATAGAGCGTGCACTATGTTCTGCGCGTAAAATGTAGTAATTTGGGCGTTTGTACGTCGAACTCTCTCCAACGGAAAGGATCTTACGGTCATTTTACGTCAAAATCGACGAACTATCGCGTTTTATAAGTTGTTTGCCGGTTTTGACGCTTTATACAGCGTGCACTATGTTCTGCGCGTAAAATGCAGTAATTTGGGCGTTTGTACGTCGAACTCTCTCCAACGGAAAGGAAATTACGGCCATTTTTTGTCCAAATCGACGAATGGTCGCATTTCGCGAGCTGTTAGAGTGGTTTCGACGCTTAATAGAGCGTGCACTATGTTCTGCGCGTACAATGCAGTAATTTGGGCGTTTAAACGTCGAAATATCTCATACGGAACGGAAATAACGGACATTTGTCGTCGAAATGGGCGAATGATTGCATTTTGCGAGTTGTTTGCTGGTTTCGGCACTTTATATAGCGTGCACTATGTTCTGCTCCAAAAATGCCGTAATTTGGGCGTTTATACTACGCAGTCCCTCCAACGGGAAGGAAATTACGGTCATTTTACGTCAAAATCGACGAACTATCGCGTTTTATGAGTTGTTTGCCGGTTTCGCCGCTTAATAGAGCGTGCACGTTGTTCTGCGCGTAAAATGCAGTAATTTGGGCGTTTAAACGTCGAAATATCTCATACGGAACGGAAATAACGGACATTTGACGTCAAAATGGGCGAATGATTGCATTTTGCGAGTTGTTTGCTGGTTTCGACACTTTATATAGCGTGCACTATGTTCTGCTCCAAAAATGCCGTAATTTGGGCGCTTATGCTACGAAGTCTCTCCAACGGGAAGGAAATTACAGTCATTTTTGTCAAAATCGACGAATGATCGTTTTTTACGAGTTGTGGGGATGGTATCGACACTTAATAGGGCGAGCACTACGTTCAGCGCGTAACATGCAGTGATTTGGGCGGTTAAACTTCGCATTATCTCAAACGGGAAGGAAATTACAGTAATTTTTTGTCCAAATCGACGAATGGTCGCGTTTTGCGAGTTGTTGGACTGGCTTCGACGGTTAATAGAGCGTGCACTATGTTCTGCGCGTAAAATGTAGTAATTTGGGCGTTTGTACGTCGAACTCTCTCCAACGGAAAGGAACTTACGGTTATTTTACGTCAAAATCGACGAACTATCGCGTTTTATGAGTTGTTTGCTGGTTTCCACGCTTTATACAGCGTGCACTATGTTCTACGCTTAAAATGCAGTAAATTGGGCGTTTGTACGACGAAATCCCTCCAACGGGAAGGAAATTACGGCCATTTTTTGTACAAATCGACGAATGCTCGCATTTTGCGAGCTGTTGGACTGGTTTCGACGCTTAATAGAGCGTGCACTATGTTCTGCGCGTAAAATGCAGTAATTTGGGCGTTTGTACGTCGAACTCTCTCCAACGGAAAGGAAATTACGGCCATTTTTTGTCCAAATCGACGAATGGTCAAGATTTGCGAGTTGTTGGACAGGTTTCGACGCTTAATAGAGCGTGCACAATGTTCTGCGCTTAAAATGCAGTAATTTGGGCGTTTAAACGTCGAAATATCTCATACGGAACGGAAATAACGGACATTTGTCGTCGAAATGGGCGAATGATTGCATTTTGCGAGTTGTTTGCTGGTTTCGACACTTTATATAGCGTGCACTATGTTCTGCTCCAAAAATGCCGTCATTTGGGCGTTTATACTACGCAGTCTCTCCAACGGGAAGGAAATTACGGTCATTTTACGTCAAAATCGACGAACTATCGTGTTTTATGAGTTGTTTGCCGGTTTCGCCGCTTAATAGAGCGTGCACGATGTTCTGCGCGTAAAATGCAGTTATTTGGGCGTTTAAACGTCGAAATATCTCATACGGAACG
This sequence comes from Bombus sonorus, assembly GCA_029958995.1. Taxonomy (NCBI): domain Eukaryota; kingdom Metazoa; phylum Arthropoda; class Insecta; order Hymenoptera; family Apidae; genus Bombus; species Bombus sonorus. The sequence continues at coordinate 79,910 of JARWAU010000129.1, read as the reverse complement.
GAAATACCGGACATTTGACGTCAAAATGGGCGAATGATTGCATTTTGCGAGTTGTTTGCTGGTTTCGACACTTTGTATAGCGTGCACTATGTTCTGCTCCAAAACTGCCGTAATTTGGGCGTTTATGCTACGAAGTCTCTCCAACGGGAAGGAAATTACAGTCATTTTTGTCCAAATCGACGAATGATCGTTTTTTACGAGTTGTGGGGATGGTATCGACACTTAATAGGGCGAGCACTACGTTCAGCGCGTAACATGCAGTGATTTGGGCGGTTAAACTTCGCATTATCTCAAACGGGAAGGAAATTACAGTAATTTTTTGTCCAAATCGACGAATGGTCGCGTTTTGCGAGTTGTTGGACTGGCTTCGACGGTTAATAGAGCGTGCACTATGTTCTGCGCGTAAAATGTAGTAATTTGGGCGTTTGTACGTCGAACTCTCTCCAACGGAAAGGAACTTACGGTTATTTTACGTCAAAATCGACGAACTATCGCGTTTTATGAGTTGTTTGCTGGTTTCCTCGCTTTATACAGCGTGCACTATGTTCTACGCTTAAAATGCAGTAAATTGGGCGTTTGTACGACGAAATCCCTCCAACGGGAAGGAAATTACGGCCATTTTTTGTACAAATCGACGAATGCTCGCATTTTGCGAGCTGTTGGACTGGTTTCGACGCTTAATAGAGCGTGCACTATGTTCTGCGCGTAAAATGCAGTAATTTGGGCGTTTGTACGTCGAACTCTCTCCAACGGAAAGGAAATTACGGCCATTTTTTGTCCAAATCGACGAATGGTCGAGATTTGCGAGTTGTTGGACAGGTTTCGACGCTTAATAGAGCGTGCACAATGTTCTGCGCTTAAAATGCAGTAATTTGGGCGTTTAAACGTCGAAATATCTCCAACGGAAAGGATCTTACGGTCATTTTACGTCAAAATCGACGAACTATCGCGTTTTATAAGTTGTTTGCCGGTTTCGACGCTTTATACAGCGTGCACTATGTTCTACGCTTAAAATGCAGTAAATTGGGCGTTTGTACGACGAAATCCCTCCAACGGGAAGGAAATTACGGCCATTTGTTGTACAAATCGACGAATGGTCGCATTTTGCGAGCTGTTGGACTGGTTTCGACGCTTAAAAGAGCGTGCACTATGTTCTGCGCGTAAAATGCAGTAATTTGGTCGTTTGTACGTCGAACTCTCTCCAACGGAAAGGAAATTACGGGCATTTTTTGTCCAAATCGACGAATGGTCGAGATTTGCGAGTTGTTGGACAGGTTTCGACGCTTAATAGAGCGTGCACAATGTTCTGCGCTTAAAATGCAGTAATTTGGGCGTTTAAACGTCGAAATATCTCATACGGAACGGAAATAACGGACATTTGTCGTCGAAATGGGCGAATGATTGCATTTTGCGAGTTGTTTGCTGGTTTCGACACTTTATATAGCGTGCACTATGTTCTGCTCCAAAAATGCCGTAATTTGGGCGTTTATACTACGCAGTCTCTCCAACGGGAAGGAAATTACGGTCATTTTACGTCAAAATCGACGAACTATCGCGTTTTATGAGTTGTTTGCCGGTTTCGCCGCTTAATAGAGCGTGCACGATGTTCTGCGCGTAAAATGCAGTTATTTGGGCGTTTAAACGTCGAAATATCTCATACGGAACGGAAATACCGGACATTTGACGTCAAAATGGGCGAATGATTGCATTTTGCGAGTTGTTTGCTGGTTTCGACACTTTGTATAGCGTGCACTATGTTCTGCTCCAAAACTGCCGTAATTTGGGCGTTCATGCTACGAAGTCTCTCCAACGGGAAGGAAATTACAGTCATTTTTGTCCAAATCGACGAATGATCGTTTTTTACGAGTTGTGGGGGTGGTATCGACACTTAATAGGGCGAGCACTACGTTCAGCGCGTAACATGCAGTGATTTGGGCGGTTAAACTTCGCATTATCTCAAACGGGAAGGAAATTACAGTAATTTTTTGTCCAAATCGACGAATGGTCGCGTTTTGCGAGTTGTTGGACTGGCTTCGACGCTTAATAGAGCGTGCACTATGTTCTGCGCTTAAAATGCAGTAATTTGGGCGTTTAAACGTCGAAATATCTCAAACGGATCGGAAATAACGGTCATTTTACGTCAAAATCGACGAACTATCGCGTTTTATGAGTTGTTTGCCGGTTTCGACGCTTTATACAGCGTGCACTATGTTCTACGCTTAAAATGCAGTAAATTGGGCGTTTAAACGTCGAAATATCTCAAACGGAACGGAAATAACGGTCATTTTTCGTCAAAATGGGCGAATGATTGCATTTTGCGTGTTGTTTGCTGGTTTCGACGCTTAATAGAGCGTGCACTATGTTCTGCGCGTAAAATGTAGTAATTTGGGCGTTTGTACGTCGAACTCTCTCCAACGGAAAGGAACTTACGGTCATTTTACGTCAAAATCGACGAACTATCGCGTTTTATGTGTTGTTTGCCGGTTTCGTCGCTTTATACAGCGTGCACTATGTTCTGCGCTTAAAATGCAGTAAATTGGGCGTTTGTACGACGAAATCCCTCCAACGGGAAGGAAATTACGGCCATTTTTTGTACAAATCGACGAATGGTCGCATTTTGCGAGCTGTTGGACTGGTTTCGACGCTTAATAGAGCGTGCACTATGATCTGCGCGTAAAATGCAGTAATTTTGGCGTTTTTACGTCGAACTCTCTCCAACGGAAAGGAAATTACGGCCATTTTTTGTCCAAATCGACGAATGGTCGAGATTTGCGAGTTGTTTGCTGGTTTCGACACTTTATATAGCGTGCAATATGTTCTGCTCCAAAAATGCCGTAATTTGGGCGTTTATGCTACGAAGTCTCTCCAACGGGAAGGAAATTACAGTAATTTTAGTCCAAATCGACGAATGGTCGAGTTTTGCAAGTTGTTGGACTGGTTTCGACGCTTAATAGAGCGTGCTCTATGCTCCGCGCGTAGAATGCAGTAATTTGGGCGTTTGTACGTCGAACTCTCTCCAACGGAAAGGAAATTACGGCCATTTTTTGTACAAATCGACGAATGGTCGCATTTTGCGAGCTGTTGGACTGGTTTCGACGCTTAATAGAGCGTGCACTATGTTCTACGCTTATAATGCAGGTATTTTGGCGTTTATACGACGAACTCTCTCCAACGGGAAGGAAATTACAGTAATTTTGGTCCAAATCGACGAATGGTCGAGTTTTGCAAGTTGTTGGACTGGTTTCGACGCTTAATAGAGCGTGCTCTATGCTCTGCGCGTAGAATGCAGTAATTTGGGCGTTTGTACGTCGAACTCTCTCCAACGGAAAGGAAATTACGGCCATTTTTTGTCCAAATCGACGAATGGTCGAGATTTGCGAGCTGTTGGACTGGTTTCGACGCTTAATAGAGCGTGCACTATGTTCTGCGCTTAAAATGCAGTAATTGGGGCGTTTAAACGTCGAGATATCTCATATGGAATGGAAATAACGTACATTTGTCGTCAAAATGGGCGAATGATTGCATTTTGCGAGTTGTTTGCTGGTTTCGACACTTTATATAGCGTGCACTATGTTCTGCTCCAAAAATGCCGTAATTTGGGCGTTTATACTACGAAGTCTCTCCAACGGGAAGGAAAGTACTGTCAGTTTTGTCCAAATCGACGAATGGTCGTTTTTTACGAGTTGTGGGGATGGTATCGACACTTAATAGGGCGAGCACTACGTTCAGCGCGTAACATGCAGTAATTTGGGCGGTTAAACTTAGCATTATCTCAAACGGGAAGGAAATTACAGTAATTTTTTGTCCAAATCGACGAATGGTCGTGTTTTACGAGTGGTTGGGATGGTATCGACGCTTAAGAGAGCGTGCACTATGTTCTACGCTTATAATGCAGGTATTTGGGCGTTTATACGACGAACTCTCTCCAACGGGAAGGAAATTACAGTAATTTTGGTCCAAATCGACGAATGGTCGAGTTTTGCAAGTTGTTGGACTGGTTTCGACGCTTAATAGAGCGTGCTCTATGCTCTGCGCGTAGAATGCAGTAATTTGGGCGTTTGTACGTCGAACTCTCTCCAACGGAAAGGAAATTACGGCCATTTTTTGTCCAAATCGACGAATGGTCGAGATTTGCGAGCTGTTGGACTGGTTTCGACGCTTAATAGAGCGTGCACTATGTTCTGCGCTTAAAATGCAGTAATTGGGGCGTTTAAACGTCGAGATATCTCATATGGAATGGAAATAACGTACATTTGTCGTCAAAATGGGCGAATGATTGCATTTTGCGAGTTGTTTGCTGGTTTCGACACTTTATATAGCGTGCACTATGTTCTGCTCCAAAAATGCCGTAATTTGGGCGTTTATACTACGAAGTCTCTCCAACGGGAAAGAAAGTACAGTCAGTTTTGTCCAAATCGACGAATGGTCGTTTTTTACGAGTTGTGGGGATGGTATCGACACTTAATAGGGCGAGCACTACGTTCAGCGCGTAACATGCAGTAATTTGGGCGGTCAAACTTCGCATTATCTCAAATGGGAAGGAAATTACAGTAATTTTTTGTCCAAATCGACGAATGGTCGTGTTTTACGAGTGGTTGGGATGGTATCGACGCCTAAGAGAGCGTGCACTATGTTCTACGCTTATAATGCAGGTATTTGGGCGTTCATACGACGAACTCTCTCCAACGGGAAGGAAATTACAGTAATTTTGGTCCAAATCGACGAATGGTCGAGTTTTGCAAGTTGTTGGACTGGTTTCGACGCTTAATAGAGCGTGCACTATGTTCTGCGCGTAGAATGCAGTAATTTGGGCGTTTGTACGTCGAACTCTCTCCAACGGAAAGGAAATTACGGCCATTTTTTGTCCAAATCGACGAATGGTCGAGATTTGCGAGCTGTTGGACTGGTTTCGACGCTTAATAGAGCGTGCACTATGTTCTGCGCTTAAAATGCAGTAATTGGGGCATTTAAACGTCGAGATATCTCATATGGAATGGAAATAACGTACATTTGTCGTCAAAATGGGCGAATGATTGCATTTTGCGAGTTGTTTGCTGGTTTCGACACTTTATATAGCGTGCACTATTTTCTGCTCCAAAAATGCCGTAATTTGGGCGTTTATACTACGAAGTCTCTCCAACGGGAAAGAAGGTACAGTCAGTTTTGTCCAAATCGACGAATGGTCGTTTTTTACGAATTGTCGGGATGGTATCGACACTTAATAGGGCGAGCACTACGTTCAGCGCGTAACATGCAGTAATTTGGGCGGTTAAACTTCGCATTATCTCAAACGGGAAGGAAATTACAGTAATTTTTTGTCCAAATCGACGAATGGTCGCGTTTTGCGAGTTGTTGGACTGGCTTCGACGCTTAATAGAGCGTGCACTATGTTCTGCGCTTAAAATGCAGTAATTTGGGCGTTTAAACGTCGAAATATCTCAAACGGATCGGAAATAACGGTCATTTTACGTCAAAATCGACGAACTATCGCGTTTTATGAGTTGTTTGCCGGTTTCGACGCTTTATACAGCGTGCACTATGTTCTACGCTTAAAATGCAGTAAATTGGGCGTTTAAACGTCGAAATATCTCAAACGGAACGGAAATAACGGTCATTTTTCGTCAAAATGGGCGAATGATTGCATTTTGCGAGTTGTTTGCTGGTTTCGACGCTTAATAGAGCGTGCACTATGTTCTGCGCGTAAAATGTAGTAATTTGGGCGTTTGTACGTCGAACTCTCTCCAACGGAAAGGAACTTACGGTCATTTTAAGTCAAAATCGACGAACTATCGCGTTTTATGAGTTGTTTGCCGGTTTCGACGCTTTATACAGCGTGCACTATGTTCTGCGCTTAAAATGCAGTAAATTGGGCGTTTGTACGACGAAATCCCTCCAACGGGAAGGAAATTACGGCCATTTTTTGTACAAATCGACGAATGGTCGCATTTTGCGAGCTGTTGGACTGGTTTCGACGCTTAGTAGAGCGTGCACTATGATCTGCGCGTAAAATGCAGTAATTTTGGCGTTTTTACGTCGAACTCTCTCCAACGGAAAGGAAATTACGGCCATTTTTTGTCCAAATCGACGAATGGTCGAGATTTGCGAGTTGTTGGAGTGGTTTCGACGCTTAAAAGAGCGTGCACTATGTGCTGCGCGTAAAATGCAGTAATTTGGGCGTTTGTACGTCGAACTCTCTCCAAGGGAAAGGAACTTACGGTCATTTTACGTCAAAATCGACGAACTATCGCGTTTTATGAGTTGTTTGCCGGTTTCGCCGCTTAATAGAGCGAGCACTATGTTCTGCGCGAAAAATGCAGTAATTTGGGCGTTTAAACGTCGAAATATCTCATACGGAACGGAAATAACGGACATTTGACGTCAAAATGGGCGAATGATTGCATTTTGCGAGTTGTTTGCTGGTTTCGACACTTTATATAGCGTGCAATATGTTCTGCTCCAAAAATGAAGTAATTTGGGCGTTTATGCTACGAAGTCTCTCCAACGGGAAGGAAATTACAGTCATTTTTGTCCAAATCGACGAATGGTCGTTTTTTACGAGTTGTGGGGATGGTATCGACACTTAATAGGGCGAGCACTACGTTCAGCGCGTAACATGCAGTAATTTGGGCGGTTAAACTTCGCATTATCTCAAACGGGAAGGAAATTACAGTAATTTTTTGTCCAAATCGACGAATGGTCGCGTTTTGCGAGTTGTTGGACTGGTTTCGACGCTTAATAGAGCGTGCACTATGTTCTGCGCGTAAAATGTAGTAATTTGGGCGTTTGTACGTCGAACTCTCTCCAACGGAAAGGAACTTACGGTCATTTTACATCAAAATCGACGAACTATCGCGTTTTATGAGTTGTTTGCCGGTTTCGCCGCTTTATACAGCGTGCACTATATTCTACGCTTAAAATGCAGTCAATTGGGCGTTTGTACGACGAAATCCCTCCAACGGGAAGGCAATTACGGCCATTTTTTGTACAAATCGACGAATGGTCGAGTTTTGCAAGTTGTTGGACTGGTTTCGACGCTTAATAGAGCGTGCTCTATGCTCTGCGCGTAGAATGCAGTAATTTGGGCGTTTGTACGTCGAACTCTCTCCAACGGAAAGGAAATTACGGCCATTTTTTGTCCAAATCGACGAATGGTCGAGATTTGCGAGCTGTTGGACTGGTTTCGACGCTTAATAGAGCGTGCACTATGTTCTGCGCTTAAAATGCAGTAATTGGGGCGTTTAAACGTCGAGATATCTCATATGGAATGGAAATAACGTACATTTGTCGTCAAAATGGGCGAATGATTGCATTTTGCGAGTTGTTTGCTGGTTTCGACACTTTATATAGCGTGCACTATGTTCTGCTCCAAAAATGCCGTAATTTGGGCGTTTATACTACGAAGTCTCTCCAACGGGAAAGAAAGTACAGTCAGTTTTGTCCAAATCGACGAATGGTCGTTTTTTACGAGTTGTGGGGATGGTATCGACACTTAATAGGGCGAGCACTACGTTCCGCGCGTAACATGCAGTAATTTGGGCGGTTAAACTTCGCATTATCTCAAATGGGAAGGAAATTACAGTAATTTTTTGTCCAAATCGACGAATGGTCGTGTTTTACGAGCTGCTGGACTGGTTTCGACGCTTAATAGAGCGTGCACTATGCTCTGCGCGTAGAATGCAGTAATTTCGGCGTTTGTACGTCGAACTCTCTCCAACGGAAAGGAAATTACGGCCATTTTTTGTCCAAATCGACGAATGGTCGAGATTTGCGAGCTGTTGGACTGGTTTCGACGCTTAATAGAGCGTGCACTATGATCTGCGCGTAAAATGCAGTAATTGTGGCGTTTTTACGTCGAACTCTCTCCAACGGAAAGGAAATTACGGCCATTTTTTGTCCAAATCGACGAATGGTCGAGATTTGCGAGTTGTTGGACTGGTTTCGACGCTTAAAAGAGCGTGCACTATGTTCTGCGCGTAAAATGGAGTAATTTGGGCGTTTGTACGTCGAACTCTCTTCAAGGGAAAGGAACTTACGGTCATTTTACGTCAAAATCGACGAACTATCGCGTTTTATGAGTTGTTTGCCGGTTTCTCCGCTTAATAGAGCGAGCACTATGTTCTGCGCGAAAAATGCAGTAATTTGGGCGTTTAAACGTCGAAATATCTCATACGGAACGGAAATAACGGACATTTGACGTCAAAATGGGCGAATGATTGCATTTTGCGAGTTGTTTGCTGGTTTCGACACTTTATATAGCGTGCAATATGTTCTGCTCCAAAAATGAAGTAATTTGGGCGTTTATGCTACGAAGTCTCTCCAACGGGAAGGAAATTACAGTCATTTTTGTCCAAATCGACGAATGGTCGTTTTTTACGAGTTGTGGGGATGGTATCGACACTTAATAGGGCGAGCACTACGTTCAGCGCGTAACATGCAGTAATTTGGGCGGTTAAACTTCGCATTATCTCAAACGGGAAGGAAATTACAGTAATTTTTTGTCCAAATCGACGAATGGTCGCGTTTTGCGAGTTGTTGGACTGGTTTCGACGCTTAATAGAGCGTGCACTATGTTCTGCGCGTAAAATGTAGTAATTTGGGCGTTTGTACGTCGAACTCTCTCCAACGGAAAGGAACTTACGGTCATTTTACGTCAAAATCGACGAACTATCGCGTTTTATGAGTTGTTTGCCGGTTTCGACGCTTTATACAGCGTGCACTATGTTCTACGCTTAAAATGCAGTAAATTGGGCGTTTGTACGACGAAATCCCTCCAACGGGAAGGAAATTACGGCCATTTTTTGTACAAATCGACGAATGGTCGCATTTTGCGAGCTGTTGGACTGGTTTCGACGCTTAATAGAGCGTGCACTATGTTCTGCGCTTAAAATGCAGTAATTGGGGCGTTTAAACGTCGAGATATCTCATATGGAATGGAAATAACGTACATTTGTCGTCAAAATGGGCGAATGATTGCATTTTGCGAGTTGTTTGCTGGTTTCGACACTTTATATAGCGTGCACTATGTTCTGCTCCAAAAATGCCGTAATTTGGGCGTTTATACTACGAAGTCTCTCCAACGGGAAGGAAAGTACTGTCAGTTTTGTCCAAATCGACGAATGGTCGTTTTTTACGAGTTGTGGGGATGGTATCGACACTTAATAGGGCGAGCACTACGTTCAGCGCGTAACATGCAGTAATTTGGGCGGTTAAACTTAGCATTATCTCAAACGGGAAGGAAATTACAGTAATTTTTTGTCCAAATCGACGAATGGTCGTGTTTTACGAGTGGTTGGGATGGTATCGACGCTTAAGAGAGCGTGCACTATGTTCTACGCTTATAATGCAGGTATTTGGGCGTTTATACGACGAACTCTCTCCAACGGGAAGGAAATTACAGTAATTTTGGTCCAAATCGACGAATGGTCGAGTTTTGCAAGTTGTTGGACTGGTTTCGACGCTTAATAGAGCGTGCTCTATGCTCTGCGCGTAGAATGCAGTAATTTGGGCGTTTGTACGTCGAACTCTCTCCAACGGAAAGGAACTTACGGTCATTTTACATCAAAATCGACGAACTATCGCGTTTTATGAGTTGTTTGCCGGTTTCGCCGCTTTATACAGCGTGCACTATATTCTACGCTTAAAATGCAGTCAATTGGGCGTTTGTACGACGAAATCCCTCCAACGGGAAGGCAATTACGGCCATTTTTTGTACAAATCGACGAATGGTCGAGTTTTGCAAGTTGTTGGACTGGTTTCGACGCTTAATAGAGCGTGCTCTATGCTCTGCGCGTAGAATGCAGTAATTTGGGCGTTTGTACGTCGAACTCTCTCCAACGGAAAGGAAATTACGGCCATTTTTTGTCCAAATCGACGAATGGTCGAGATTTGCGAGCTGTTGGACTGGTTTCGACGCTTAATAGAGCGTGCACTATGTTCTGCGCTTAAAATGCAGTAATTGGGGCGTTTAAACGTCGAGATATCTCATATGGAATGGAAATAACGTACATTTGTCGTCAAAATGGGCGAATGATTGCATTTTGCGAGTTGTTTGCTGGTTTCGACACTTTATATAGCGTGCACTATGTTCTGCTCCAAAAATGCCGTAATTTGGGCGTTTATACTACGAAGTCTCTCCAACGGGAAAGAAAGTACAGTCAGTTTTGTCCAAATCGACGAATGGTCGTTTTTTACGAGTTGTGGGGATGGTATCGACACTTAATAGGGCGAGCACTACGTTCCGCGCGTAACATGCAGTAATTTGGGCGGTTAAACTTCGCATTATCTCAAATGGAAGGAAATTACAGTAATTTTTTGTCCAAATCGACGAATGGTCGTGTTTTACGAGCTGCTGGACTGGTTTCGACGCTTAATAGAGCGTGCACTATGCTCTGCGCGTAGAATGCAGTAATTTCGGCGTTTGTACGTCGAACTCTCTCCAACGGAAAGGAAATTACGGCCATTTTTTGTCCAAATCGACGAATGGTCGAGATTTGCGAGCTGTTGGACTGGTTTCGACGCTTAATAGAGCGTGCACTATGATCTGCGCGTAAAATGCAGTAATTGTGGCGTTTTTTACGTCGAACTCTCTCCAACGGAAAGGAAATTACGGCCATTTTTTGTCCAAATCGACGAATGGTCGAGATTTGCGAGTTGTTGGACTGGTTTCGACGCTTAAAAGAGCGTGCACTATGTTCTGCGCGTAAAATGGAGTAATTTGGGCGTTTGTACGTCGAACTCTCTTCAAGGGAAAGGAACTTACGGTCATTTTACGTCAAAATCGACGAACTATCGCGTTTTATGAGTTGTTTGCCGGTTTCTCCGCTTAATAGAGCGAGCACTATGTTCTGCGCGAAAAATGCAGTAATTTGGGCGTTTAAACGTCGAAATATCTCATACGGAACGGAAATAACGGACATTTGACGTCAAAATGGGCGAATGATTGCATTTTGCGAGTTGTTTGCTGGTTTCGACACTTTATATAGCGTGCAATATGTTCTGCTCCAAAAATGAAGTAATTTGGGCGTTTATGCTACGAAGTCTCTCCAACGGGAAGGAAATTACAGTCATTTTTGTCCAAATCGACGAATGGTCGTTTTTTACGAGTTGTGGGGATGGTATCGACACTTAATAGGGCGAGCACTACGTTCAGCGCGTAACATGCAGTAATTTGGGCGGTTAAACTTCGCATTATCTCAAACGGGAAGGAAATTACAGTAATTTTTTGTCCAAATCGACGAATGGTCGCGTTTTGCGAGTTGTTGGACTGGTTTCGACGCTTAATAGAGCGTGCACTATGTTCTGCGCGTAAAATGTAGTAATTTGGGCGTTTGTACGTCGAACTCTCTCCAACGGAAAGGAACTTACGGTCATTTTACGTCAAAATCGACGAACTATCGCGTTTTATGAGTTGTTTGCCGGTTTCGACGCTTTATACAGCGTGCACTATGTTCTACGCTTAAAATGCAGTAAATTGGGCGTTTGTACGACGAAATCCCTCCAACGGGAAGGAAATTACGGCCATTTTTTGTACAAATCGACGAATGGTCGCATTTTGCGAGCTGTTGGACTGGTTTCGACGCTTAATAGAGCGTGCACTATGTTCTGCGCTTAAAATGCAGTAATTGGGGCGTTTAAACGTCGAGATATCTCATATGGAATGGAAATAACGTACATTTGTCGTCAAAATGGGCGAATGATTGCATTTTGCGAGTTGTTTGCTGGTTTCGACACTTTATATAGCGTGCACTATGTTCTGCTCCAAAAATGCCGTAATTTGGGCGTTTATACTACGAAGTCTCTCCAACGGGAAGGAAAGTACTGTCAGTTTTGTCCAAATCGACGAATGGTCGTTTTTTACGAGTTGTGGGGATGGTATCGACACTTAATAGGGCGAGCACTACGTTCAGCGCGTAACATGCAGTAATTTGGGCGGTTAAACTTAGCATTATCTCAAACGGGAAGGAAATTACAGTAATTTTTTGTCCAAATCGACGAATGGTCGTGTTTTACGAGTGGTTGGGATGGTATCGACGCTTAAGAGAGCGTGCACTATGTTCTACGCTTATAATGCAGGTATTTGGGCGTTTATACGACGAACTCTCTCCAACGGGAAGGAAATTACAGTAATTTTGGTCCAAATCGACGAATGGTCGAGTTTTGCAAGTTGTTGGACTGGTTTCGACGCTTAATAGAGCGTGCTCTATGCTCTGCGCGTAGAATGCAGTAATTTGGGCGTTTGTACGTCGAACTCTCTCCAACGGAAAGGAAATTACGGCCATTTTTTGTCCAAATCGACGAATGGTCGAGATTTGCGAGCTGTTGGACTGGTTTCGACGCTTAATAGAGCGTGCACTATGTTCTGCGCTTAAAATGCAGTAATTGGGGCGTTTAAACGTCGAGATATCTCATATGGAATGGAAATAACGTACATTTGTCGTCAAAATGGGCGAATGATTGCATTTTGCGAGTTGTTTGCTGGTTTCGACACTTTATATAGCGTGCACTATGTTCTGCTCCAAAAATGCCGTAATTTGGGCGTTTATACTACGAAGTCTCTCCAACGGGAAAGAAAGTACAGTCAGTTTTGTCCAAATCGACGAATGGTCGTTTTTTACGAGTTGTGGGGATGGTATCGACACTTAATAGGGCGAGCACTACGTTCAGCGCGTAACATGCAGTAATTTGGGCGGTTAAACTTCGCATTATCTCAAATGGGAAGGAAATTACAGTAATTTTTTGTCCAAATCGACGAATGGTCGTGTTTTACGAGTGGTTGGGATGGTATCGACGCCTAAGAGAGCGTGCACTATGTTCTACGCTTATAATGCAGGTATTTGGGCGTTCATACGACGAACTCTCTCCAACGGGAAGGAAATTACAGTAATTTTGGTCCAAATCGACGAATGGTCGAGTTTTGCAAGTTGTTGGACTGGTTTCGACGCTTAATAGAGCGTGCACTATGTTCTGCGCGTAGAATGCAGTAATTTGGGCGTTTGTACGTCGAACTCTCTCCAACGGAAAGGAAATTACGGCCATTTTTTGTCCAAATCGACGAATGGTCGCGATTTGCGAGCTGTTGGACTGGTTTCGACGCTTAATAGAGCGTGCACTATGTTCTGCGCTTAAAATGCAGTAATTGGGGCATTTAAACGTCGAGATATCTCATATGGAATGGAAATAACGTACATTTGTCGTCAAAATGGGCGAATGATTGCATTTTGCGAGTTGTTTGCTGGTTTCGACACTTTATATAGCGTGCACTATTTTCTGCTCCAAAAATGCCGTAATTTGGGCGTTTATACTACGAAGTCTCTCCAACGGGAAAGAAGGTACAGTCAGTTTTGTCCAAATCGACGAATGGTCGTTTTTTACGAATTGTCGGGATGGTATCGACACTTAATAGGGCGAGCACTACGTTCAGCGCGTAACATGCAGTAATTTGGGCGGTTAAACTTCGCATTATCTCAAACGGGAAGGAAATTACAGTAATTTTTTGTCCAAATCGACGAATGGTCGCGTTTTGCGAGTTGTTGGACTGGCTTCGACGCTTAATAGAGCGTGCACTATGTTCTGCGCTTAAAATGCAGTAATTTGGGCGTTTAAACGTCGAAATATCTCAAACGGATCGGAAATAACGGTCATTTTACGTCAAAATCGACGAACTATCGCGTTTTATGAGTTTTTTGCCGGTTTCGACGCTTTATACAGCGTGCACTATGTTCTACGCTTAAAATGCAGTAAATTGGGCGTTTAAACGTCGAAATATCTCAAACGGAACGGAAATAACGGTCATTTTTCGTCAAAATGGGCGAATGATTGCATTTTGCGAGTTGTTTGCTGGTTTCGACGCTTAATAGAGCGTGCACTATGTTCTGCGCGTAAAATGTAGTAATTTGGGCGTTTGTACGTCGATCTCTCTCCAACGGAAAGGAACTTACGGTCATTTTAAGTCAAAATCGACGAACTATCGCGTTTTATGAGTTGTTTGCCGGTTTCGACGCTTTATACAGCGTGCACTATGTTCTGCGCTTAAAATGCAGTAAATTGGGCGTTTGTACGACGAAATCCCTCCAACGGGAAGGAAATTACGGCCATTTTTTGTACAAATCGACGAATGGTCGCATTTTGCGAGCTGTTGGACTGGTTTCGACGCTTAATAGAGCGTGCACTATGATCTGCGCGTAAAATGCAGTAATTTTGGCGTTTTTACGTCGAACTCTCTCCAACGGAAAGGAAATTACGGCCATTTTTTGTCCAAATCGACGAATGGTCGAGATTTGCGAGTTGTTGGAGTGGTTTCGACGCTTAAAAGAGCGTGCACTATGTGCTGCGCGTAAAATGCAGTAATTTGGGCGTTTGTACGTCGAACTCTCTCCAAGGGAAAGGAACTTACGGTCATTTTACGTCAAAATCGACGAACTATCGCGTTTTATGAGTTGTTTGCCGGTTTCGCCGCTTAATAGAGCGAGCACTATGTTCTGCGCGAAAAATGCAGTAATTTGGGCGTTTAAACGTCGAAATATCTCATACGGAACGGAAATAACGGACATTTGACGTCAAAATGGGCGAATGATTGCATTTTGCGAGTTGTTTGCTGGTTTCGACACTTTATATAGCGTGCAATATGTTCTGCTCCAAAAATGAAGTAATTTGGGCGTTTATGCTACGAAGTCTCTCCAACGGGAAGGAAATTACAGTCATTTTTGTCCAAATCGACGAATGGTCGTTTTTTACGAGTTGTGGGGATGGTATCGACACTTAATAGGGCGAGCACTACGTTCAGCGCGTAACATGCAGTAATTTGGGCGGTTAAACTTCGCATTATCTCAAACGGGAAGGAAATTACAGTAATTTTTTGTCCAAATCGACGAATGGTCGCGTTTTGCGAGTTGTTGGACTGGTTTCGACGCTTAATAGAGCGTGCACTATGTTCTGCGCGTAAAATGTAGTAATTTGGGCGTTTGTACGTCGAACTCTCTCCAACGGAAAGGAACTTACGGTCATTTTACATCAAAATCGACGAACTATCGCGTTTTATGAGTTGTTTGCCGGTTTCGCCGCTTTATACAGCGTGCACTATATTCTACGCTTAAAATGCAGTCAATTGGGCGTTTGTACGACGAAATCCCTCCAACGGGAAGGCAATTACGGCCATTTTTTGTACAAATCGACGAATGGTCGAGTTTTGCAAGTTGTTGGACTGGTTTCGACGCTTAATAGAGCGTGCTCGATGCTCTGCGCGTAGAATGCAGTAATTTGGGCGTTTGTACGTCGAACTCTCTCCAACGGAAAGGAAATTACGGCCATTTTTTGTCCAAATCGACGAATGGTCGAGATTTGCGAGCTGTTGGACTGGTTTCGACGCTTAATAGAGCGTGCACTATGTTCTGCGCTTAAAATGCAGTAATTGGGGCGTTTAAACGTCGAGATATCTCATATGGAATGGAAATAACGTACATTTGTCGTCAAAATGGGCGAATGATTGCATTTTGCGAGTTGTTTGCTGGTTTCGACACTTTGTATAGCGTGCACTATGTTCTGCTCCAAAACTGCCGTAATTTGGGCGTTTATGCTACGAAGTCTCTCCAACGGGAAGGAAATTACAGTCATTTTTGTCCAAATCGACGAATGATCGTTTTTTACGAGTTGTGGGGATGGTATCGACACTTAATAGGGCGAGCACTACGTTCAGCGCGTAACATGCAGTAATTTGGGCGGTTAAACTTCGCATTATCTCAAATGGGAAGGAAATTACAGTAATTTTTTGTCCAAATCGACGAATGGTCGTGTTTTACGAGTGGTTGGGATGGTATCGACGCCTAAGAGAGCGTGCACTATGTTCTACGCTTATAATGCAGGTATTTCGGCGTTCATACGACGAACTCTCTCCAACGGGAAGGAAATTACAGTAATTTTGGTCCAAATCGACGAATGGTCGAGTTTTGCAAGTTGTTGGACTGGTTTCGACGCTTAATAGAGCGTGCACTATGTTCTGCGCGTAGAATGCAGTAATTTGGGCGTTTGTACGTCGAACTCTCTCCAACGGAAAGGAAATTACGGCCATTTTTTGTCCAAATCGACGAATGGTCGAGATTTGCGAGCTGTTGGACTGGTTTCGACGCTTAATAGAGCGTGCACTATGTTCTGCGCTTAAAATGCAGTAATTGGGGCATTTAAACGTCGAGATATCTCATATGGAATGGAAATAACGTACATTTGTCGTCAAAATGGGCGAATGATTGCATTTTGCGAGTTGTTTGCTGGTTTCGACACTTTATATAGCGTGCACTATTTTCTGCTCCAAAAATGCCGTAATTTGGGCGTTTATACTACGAAGTCTCTCCAACGGGAAAGAAGGTACAGTCAGTTTTGTCCAAATCGACGAATGGTCGTTTTTTACGAATTGTCGGGATGGTATCGACACTTAATAGGGCGAGCACTACGTTCAGCGCGTAACATGCAGTAATTTGGGCGGTTAAACTTCGCATTATCTCAAACGGGAAGGAAATTGCAGTAATTTTTTGTCCAAATCGACGAATGGTCGTGTTTTACGAGTGGTTGGGATGGTATCAACGCTTAATAGAGCGTGCACTATGTTCTACGCTTATAATGCGGTTATCTGGGCGTTTATACGACGAACTCTCTCCAACGGGAAGGAAATTACAGTAATTTTGGTCCAAATCGACGACTGGTCGAGATTTGCGAGTTGTTGGACTGGTTTCGACGCTTAATAGAGCGTGCTCTATGTTCTGCGCTTAAAATGCAGTAATTTGGGCGTTTGTACGTCGAAATATCTCATACGGAACGGAAATAACGGACATTTTACGTCAAAATCGACGAACTATCGCGTTTTATGAGTTGTTTGCCGGTTTCGACGCTTTATACAGCGTGCACTATGTTCTACGCTTAAAATGCAGTAAATTGGGCGTTTGTACGACGAAATCCCTCCAACGGGAAGGAAATTACGGCCATTTTTTGTACAAATCGACGAATGGTCGCATTTTGCGAGCTGCTGGACTGGTTTCGACGCTTAATAGAGCGTGCACTATGCTCTGCGCGTAGAATGCAGTAATTTCGGCGTTTGTACGTCGAACTCTCTCCAACGGAAAGGAAATTACGGCCATTTTTTGTCCAAATCGACGAATGGTCGAGATTTGCGAGCTGTTGGACTGGTTTCGACGCTTAATAGAGCGTGCACTATGATCTGCGCGTAAAATGCAGTAATTGTGGCGTTTTTACGTCGAACTCTCTCCAACGGAAAGGAAATTACGGCCATTTTTTGTCCAAATCGACGAATGGTCGAGATTTGCGAGTTGTTGGACTGGTTTCGACGCTTAAAAGAGCGTGCACTATGTTCTGCGCGTAAAATGGAGTAATTTGGGCGTTTGTACGTCGAACTCTCTTCAAGGGAAAGGAACTTACGGTCATTTTACGTCAAAATCGACGAACTATCGCGTTTTATGAGTTGTTTGCCGGTTTCGCCGCTTAATAGAGCGAGCACTATGTTCTGCGCGAAAAATGCAGTAATTTGGGCGTTTAAACGTCGAAATATCTCATACGGAACGGAAATAACGGACATTTGACGTCAAAATGGGCGAATGATTGCATTTTGCGAGTTGTTTGCTGGTTTAGACACTTTATATAGCGTGCAATATGTTCTGCTCCAAAAATGAAGTAATTTGGGCGTTTATGCTACGAAGTCTCTCCAACGGGAAGGAAATTACAGTCATTTTTGTCCAAATCGACGAATGGTCGTTTTTTACGAGTTGTGGGGATGGTATCGACACTTAATAGGGCGAGCACTACGTTCAGCGCGTAACATGCAGTAATTTGGGCGGTTAAACTTCGCATTATCTCAAACGGGAAGGAAATTACAGTAATTTTTTGTCCAAATCGACGAATGGTCGCGTTTTGCGAGTTGTTGGACTGGTTTCGACGCTTAATAGAGCGTGCACTATGTTCTGCGCGTAAAATGTAGTAATTTGGGCGTTTGTACGTCGAACTCTCTCCAACGGAAAGGAACTTACGGTCATTTTACATCAAAATCGACGAACTATCGCGTTTTATGAGTTGTTTGCCGGTTTCGCCGCTTTATACAGCGTGCACTATATTCTACGCTTAAAATGCAGTCAATTGGGCGTTTGTACGACGAAATCCCTCCAACGGGAAGGCAATTACGGCCATTTTTTGTACAAATCGACGAATGGTCGCATTTTGCGAGCTGTTGGACTGGTTTCGACGCTTAATAGAGCGTGCACTATGTTCTGCGCGTAGAATGCAGTAATTTGGGCGTTTGTACGTCGAACTCTCTCCAACGGAAAGGAAATTACGGCCATTTTTTGTCCAAATCGACGAATGGTCGAGATTTGCGAGCTGTTGGACTGGTTTCGACGCTTAATAGAGCGTGCACTATGTTCTGCGCTTAAAATGCAGTAATTGGGGCGTTTAAACGTCGAGATATCTCATATGGAATGGAAATAACGTACATTTGTCGTCAAAATGGGCGAATGATTGCATTTTGCGAGTTGTTTGCTGGTTTCGACACTTTATATAGCGTGCACTATTTTGTGCTCCAAAAATGCCGTAATTTGGGCGTTTATACTACGAAGTCTCTCCAACGGGAAAGAAGGTACAGTCAGTTTTGTCCAAATCGACGAATGGTCGTTTTTTACGAATTGTGGGGATGGTATCGACACTTAATAGGGCGAGCACTACGTTCAGCGCGTAACATGCAGTAATTTGGGCGGTTAAACTTCGCATTATCTCAAACGGGAAGGAAATTGCAGTAATTTTTTGTCCAAATCGACGAATGGTCGTGTTTTACGAGTGGTTGGGATGGTATCGACGCTTAATAGAGCGTGCACTATGTTCTACGCTTATAATGCGGTTATCTGGGCGTTTATACGACGAACTCTCTCCAACGGGAAGGAAATTACAGTAATTTTGGTCCAAATCGACGACTGGTCGCGATTTGCGAGTTGTTGGACTGGTTTCGACGCTTAATAGAGCGTGCTCTATGTTCTGCGCTTAAAATGCAGTAATTTGGGCGTTTGTACGTCGAAATATCTAATACGGAACGGAAATAACGGACATTTTACGTCAAAATCGACGAACTATCGCGTTTTATGAGTTGTTTGCCGGTTTCGACGCTTTATACAGCGTGCACTATGTTCTACGCTTAAAATGCAGTAAATTAGGCGTTTGTACGACGAAATCCCTCCAACGGGAAGGAAATTACGGCCATTTTTTGTACAAATCGACGAATGGTCGCATTTTGCGAGCTGCTGGACTGGTTTCGACGCTTAATAGAGCGTGCACTATGTTCTGCGCTTAAAATGCAGTAATTTGTTCGTTTAAACGTCGAAATATCTCATACGGAACGGAAATAACGGACATTTGTCGTCAAAATGGGCGAATGATTGCATTTTGCGAGTTGTTTGCTGGTTTCGACACTTTATATAGCGTGCACTATGTTCTGCACCAAAAATGCCGTAATTTGGGTGTTTATACTACGCAGTCTCTCCAACGGGAAGGAAATTACAATCATTTTTTGTCCAAATCGACGAATGGTCGTGATTTACGAGTTGTTGGGATGGTATCGACGATTAATAGAGCATGCACTATGTTCTACGCTTAAAATGCAGTTATTTGGGCGTTTATACGACGAAGTCTCTCCAACGGGAAGGAAATTACAGTAATTTTGGTCCAAATCGACGAATGGTCGAGATTTGCGAGCTGTTGGACTGGTTTCGACGCTTAATAGAGCGTGCACGATGTTCTGCGCTTAAAATGCAGTAATTGGGGCGTTTAAACGTCGAGATATCTCATATGGAATGGAAATAACGGACATTTGTCGTCAAAATGGGCGAATGATTGCATTTTGCGAGTTGTTTGCTGGTTTCGACACTTTATATAGCGTGCACTATGTTCTGCTCCAAAAATGCCGTAATTGGGGCGTTTATACTACGAAGTCTCTCCAACGGGAAGGAAAGTACTGTCAGTTTTGTCCAAATCGACGAATGGGCGTTTTTTACGAGTTGTGGGGATGGTATCGACACTTAATAGGGCGAGCACTACGTTCAGCGCGTAACATGCAGTAATTTGGGCGGTTAAACTTCGCATTATCTCAAACGGGAAGGAAATTACAGTAATTTGTTGTCCAAATCGACGAATGGTCGTGTTTTACGAGTGGTTGGGATGGTATCGACGCTTAATAGAGCGTGCACTATGTTCTACGCTTAAAATGCAGCTATTTGGGCGTTTAGACGACGAACTTTCTCCAACGGGAAGGAAATTACAGTCAGTTTTGTCCAAATCGACGAATGGTCGAGTTTTGCGAGTTGTTGGACTGGCTTCGACGCTTAATAGAGCGTGCACTATGTTCTGCGCGTAAAATGTAGTAATTTGGGCGTTTATACGTCGAACTCTCTCCAACGGAAAGGAACTTACGGTCATTTTACGTCAAAATCGACGAACTATCGCGTTTTATGAGTTGTTTGCCGGTTTCTACGCTTTATACAGCGTGCACTATGTTCTACGCTTAAAATGCAGTAAATTGGGCGTTTGTACGACGAAATCCCTCCAACGGGAAGGAAATTACGGCCATTTTTTGTACAAATCGACGAATGGTCGCATTTTGCGAGCTGCTGGACTGGTTTCGACGCTTAATAGAGCGTGCACTATGTTCTGCGCTTAAAATGCAGTAATTTGTTCGTTTAAACGTCGAAATATCTCATATGGAACGGAAATAACGGACATTTGTCGTCAAAATGGGCGAATGATTGCATTTTGCGAGTTGTTTGCTGGTTTCGACACTTTATATAGCGTGCACTATGTTCTGCACCAAAAATGCCGTAATTTGGGTGTTTATACTACGCAGTCTCTCCAACGGGAAGGAAATTACAATCAGTTTTTGTCCAAATCGACGAATGGTCGTGATTTACGAGTTGTTGGGATGGTATCGACGCTTAATAGAGCATGCACTATGTTCTACGCTTAAAATGCAGTTATTTGGGCGTTTATACGACGAAGTCTCTCCAACGGGAAGGAAATTACAGTAATTTTGGTCCAAATCGACGAATGGTCGAGATTTGCGTGCTGTTGGACTGGTTTCGACGCTTAATAGAGCGTGCACGATGTTCTGCGCTTAAAATGCAGTAATTGGGGCGTTTAAACGTCGAGATATCTCATATGGAATGGAAATAACGGACATTTGTCGTCAAAATGGGCGAATGATTGCATTTTGCGAGTTGTTTGCTGGTTTCGACACTTTATATAGCGTGCACTATGTTCTGCTCCAAAAATGCCGTAATTGGGGCGTTTATACTACGAAGTCTCTCCAACGGGAAGGAAAGTACTGTCAGTTTTGTCCAAATCGACGAATGGGCGTTTTTTACGAGTTGTGGGGATGGTATCGACACTTAATAGGGCGAGCACTACGTTCAGCGCGTAACATGCAGTAATTTGGGCGGTTAAACTTCGCATTATCTCAAACGGGAAGGAAATTACAGTAATTTTTTGTCCAAATCGACGAATGGTCGTGTTTTACGAGTGGTTGGGATGGTATCGACGCTTAATAGAGCGTGCACTATATTCTACGCTTAAAATGCAGCTATTTGGGCGTTTAGACGACGAACTCTCTCCAACGGGAAGGAAATTACAGTCAGTTTTGTCCAAATCGACGAATGGTCGAGTTTTGCGAGTTGTGGGACTGGCTTCGACGCTTAATAGAGCGTGCACTATGTTCTGCGCGTAAAATGTAGTAATTTGGGCGTTTATACGTCGAACTCTCTCCAACGGAAAGGAACTTACGGTCATTTTACGTCAAAATCGACGAACTATCGCGTTTTATGAGTTGTTTGCCGGTTTCTACGCTTTATACAGCGTGCACTATGTTCTACGCTTAAAATGCAGTAAATTGGGCGTTTGTACGACTAAATCCCTCCAACGGGAAGGAAATTACGGCCATTTTTTGTACAAATCGACGAATGCTCGCATTTTGCGAGCTGTTGGACTGGTTTCGACGCTTAATAGAGCGTGCACTATGTTCTGCGCGTAAAATGCAGTAATTTGGGCGTTTGTACGTCGAACTCTCTCCAACGGAAAGGAAATTACGGCCATTTTTGTCCAAATCGACGAATGGTCGAGATTTGCGAGTTGTTGGACTGGTTTCGACGCTTAGTAGAGCGTGCACTATGTTCTGCGCTTAAAATGCAGTAATTGGGGCGTTTAAACGTCGAAATATCTCAAACGGAACGGAAATAACGGTCATTTTTCGTCAAAATGGGCGAATGATAGCATTTTGCGAGTTGTTTGCTGGTTTCGACACTTTATACAGCGTGCACTATGTTCTGCACCAAAAATGCCGTAATTTATGCGTTTATACTACGCAGTCTCCCCAACGGGAAGGAAATTACAGTCAGTTTTGTCCAAATCGACGAATGGTGGTTTTTTACGAGTTGTGGGGATGGTATCGACACTTAATAGGGAGAGCACTACGTTCAGCGCGTAACATGCAGTAATTTGGGCGGTTAAACTTCGCATTATCTCAAACGGGAAGAAAATTACAGTAATTTTTTGTCCAAATCGACGAATGGTCGTGTTTTACGAGTGGTTGGGATGGTATCGACGCTTAATAGAGCGTGCACTATGTTCTACGCTTATAATGCAGCTATTTGGGCGTCTATACGACGAACTCTCTCCAACGGGAAGGAAATTACAGTCAGTTTTGTCCAAATCGACGAATGGTCGTTTTTTACGAGTTGTGGGGATGGTATCGACACTTAATAGGGAGAGCACTACGTTCAGCGCGTAACATGCAGTAATTTGGGGGGTTAAACTTCGCATTATCTCAAACGGGAAGGAAATTACAGTAATTTTGTGTCCAAATCGACGAATGGTCGTGGTTTACGAGTGGTTGGGATGGTATCGACGCTTAATAGAGCGTGCACTATGTTCTACGTTTATAATGCTGTCACGTCCCGCGCTCCGCACGTGCCGTAAGAAGAACAAGAAAACTACTCTATACAAAACACGCGAATAAGGATTTGGATGCACAAACGAACACACGGCACTACGAAACGAAAGGAAGGATTGACAAAATGAGGGCGACTAACAGATCCATCCAATAAACGAAATACATGTACACACAACTCTAAATCACAAATAAATCAAAAATAAATAAAAAAAAAAATTTTTACAGAATTTTAATCTTAACTTGACTTAAAACTAATAAATACGTAACACAGTTAGATAGATTAAATTTTTGGTGGCAGCGGTGGGATACGCTCCGCAGAGGATTAAAGCTCTTACGAATATCAACTAAAAAATAAGTAGGAAAATGTCGACCGCCCGGGATTCGCTAAGCGAAGATACGCGTTTGGCGTTGACGGAAAAATTGAAAGCGTGGGACGAAAATTTCCGTGTATTAACCGACATAAGCTCAAGACTAATTAAATTAGAAGAAGACGTGCGCGTAAGCAGACAGACGAACGAGACCGAAATACCCGTATCACCGATAACACCGCGAGAAACAAGATTGACTGATAATTACCAGCCGATTAAATTAAAGGACGCGATTGAATCAGTACCAGTGTTCGACGGATACAGACCGTCTGTGTTCCAATTTTTGAGATCATGCGAGCGAGCGCGAAATATGATTCCTAGGCATCAAGAGCCACAGTTAGTAAAATAACTAATGAATAAACTTCGCGGACACGCGTTTCTCGCCGTAGAGGACCATGAGGTAGTGACTTTAAACGATTTCGGGAATAAATTAAAAGATATGTTCGGCCCAGGAAAAACCGTTAACGAATACAGGGGAGAGTTGGGAACGGTATTCCAACGACCAGGAGAAAATATACTAGATTACATAGACCGCGTCAGAAATCTCAGATTGGCTATAATTGATGGAGAAAGATGTCAATACGGTTCCATATCGCAAGTCGTTCAAGATACGATCGATTGGGCACCAGAGAGGCTTTCGTCAAGGGACTCCCGAACGAAGTATATTTACGAGTAAAGTTATCCGAGTACCAATCTTTAGAAGACGCGTATCGCCAAGCCGTAAAAGCGACACGGGAACTAAAACAAGTAAACGACAGAATGCGATACCAACGTCCGACATTCTCAAGTAATAACAACCGAAACAACGTTCGTCCCCCTAATAATAATTACATCGAGAATAACCGAAATAACGCTCGTCCTGCTAATAACAATTACACCGGGAACAACCGAAATAACGTTAACCCTCCTAATAATAACTACGCCAGGAACAACATCCAAGATCGAAGATCGGCACCTCCTTCGCAGAATTTTTTGAATACTACGAGACAATATATCGCATGTAATTATTGTAAAAAACCCGGACATTTAGTGAAAGACTGTTACAAATTTAAAGCCCGAGTAGATGCCGGATTAATCGTACCCTATAATTCGAGACCGTCGGGAAACCAAATGCGTCCTTCGGGAGAATGGGGCGAGCCACGAAGGAACGATACGCCGAATCGCCCAAGAGTACAGGCGGCATCGAGGAGACCGGCGCCGACGGCAACAAACAGAACAAGGGCAGCCGCCCCCGCGAGATCGACTCCACCACCCGTAACGAGAGACAGAGCGAACGCAATGCCGACCGTAAGGTCGAACGAACAACCACTAAATACTGTGGGGGAGTCATCCCACAACCAAACGAGGTTACAAACGGAGAATCCGGAATCTCAAGACAAAAAGGAAAGAGTGAAGCGCAAGCAACCGGCGAAGGAAAATCACCAAGAGTCGGACTCAGATTCGGACAACGACCTCTCCGAATTATTTCAGTAAAATTTAATGATTCCCCAACGACTCCAACTGCGCGAATAGTCTCCCCAGATTTAAAAACCAAGACGAGTTTATTATTAGACTCTGGATCGGAAATTAACATTATCAAAAAACCTGCTTTACCCGATTCAGCCATCATCGACGAGAAGGAATCAATCGAAGTGCGAGGAATTACGGCAACGAGCCTGGTCTCCCTAGGGCAGACGGTAATACAGGTTGCGGGCCATCCGGTCAATTTTCATGTAGTTGATGATTCATTGCTAATCGATCAAGACGGAATCCTAGGATCCGAATTTTTTGCAGGTTGTAAAGCTCGTTTAGATTACGAGGAAAAGTATGTCAAATGGGGAAATATTTATATACCCTTCGATACTAGAGAAAAAATAATTATACCGAAGCGAAGTTCAGTAACGTGTTCAATTAATATCGCAAATCCAGAGATAAAAGAGGGATTTATTCCAAGAATCGAGCCGATCAAAGGAATCTATTTTGGTAATGCAGTTGTGAGGAATCATAAAGGAAAAGGTTACATAAGAGTAATAAATACTACTTCAAGAAATTACGAATTTACAACACCGACAATGGTAATTAAGGAATTCGAAAACCCATCCCCGCTTCCTAGGACAGCGTGTAATACAGTTTTAAAATCGAAAGAAAGTAGATACGATAAAATAATTGAATTACTACGACTCGAACATTTGAACAAAGAAGAAACGGAAAATGTTAGAGGTTGATTCGTAATAATCAAGATAGGTTTCATATTCCAGGAGATATATTGGAAGCAACTGAAGTTTTGGAACATAGAATAATTACAACGGATGATATACCAATTAATACTAAACAGTATCGATACCCACCAGTACATCGAGAAGAGATAAATCGGCAAATTCAAGAATTACTAGATACGGACGTAGTGGAACCATCGGTATCTCCATATAACTCACCGCTTTGGATTGTACCCAAAAAACCTGATTCGCAAGGAAATAAACGCTGGAGATTAGTTATCGATTATAGAAAGTTGAACGATAAAACGATCGGCGATGCTTTCCCACTACCCAACATTACAGAAATATTGGATCAATTAGGAAGTGCAAAATATTTTTCCACGTTTGACTTAGCATCAGGCTTTCACCAGATCCGTATGTCACAGGAAGATGCCCACAAAACTGCATTTTCGACACCATACGGACATTTTCAATTCAAAAGAATGCCCTTTGGATTAAAAAATGCCCCAGCAACGTTTCAACGTTTGATGAACTCAGTGTTATCTGGTCTGCAAGGAATAGAATTATTCGTCTATCTGGATGACATAGTGATTTATTCGAGGTCTCTCCAAGAACACGAAATTAAATTTAATAAGTTAATGGAAAGACTGATGAAAGCTAAATTACGATTACAGCCTGATAAGTGCGAATTTTTACGACACGAGGTGAATTACTTAGGACACATAATTAGTGAAGATGGCGTAAAACCCGACCCAAAGAAAATCGAAGCCGTATCAAAATTTCCACGACCGAAAAGGGTGAAAAATATCAAACAATTTCTGGGACTAGCAGGATACTACAGAAAATTTATACCCGATTTCTCCAAGGGCGCGAAACCATTGACACAACTATTAAAGAAAGATACTCCCTTTAAATGAACAGAAAATCAAGAAAATGCATTCAATAATTTAAAGACAGCGCTAATGACAAAACCCATTTTACAGTATCCAGACTTTTCTGAACCCTTTAACCTTACTACAGACGCATCAGGATACGCAATAAGCGGTGTACTGAGTCAAGGGCCAATCGGAAAGGATTTACCGATTGCATATGCCTCAAGACTATTAAATTCCGCCGAACAAAACTATTCTACCATAGAAAAGGAGTGTCTGGCAATCGTTTACTGTACGATGCATTTCAGACCATACCTGTATGGTAGAAAGTTTACGATAATAACTGATCACAAACCGTTAGTATGGATGAATTCCATTAAAGATCCCACCTCGAGAATTTGGAAATGGAAATTGAAATTGTCGGACTTTGAATTTGATATCCAATATAAAGAAGGTAGAGCGAACGCGAACGCAGATGCATTATCCCGAAATCCGCCAGAGATGTGCTTGCCAATCAGGAAACGAGAAGAAGATTCGCCAGATCGATATCCACATGTAAAAAGATTTCAATTGGATACCTCGACCGAGGACTCTCCGATATTCGGGGCTAAGCCACGCGTATTATCGCATTACGATAAACAGGGAAAACCTTCTACTCGAAAGCATCTCACCATAGAAGAAACACCCGTAAAATATTTTGACGAAGCACTAGCCGAGCTCGATCGAGAAAAGGAAGACACGGATACGACGAGCGAAGAAGAGCCCTCCATTGTAAATCCAGAATTAATTCAACAACGAGAAAAGGACACGAGACCTACGATAATCGCGGAATTAAGAATTTCAGAAACCCGAGACTCAATTACGAGAGTAAATAACCATAGAGTAATGTTTATAGATGTACATGGGAATCCGATAGATAAAGGAGCATTAGAAATGAAGGAGACGGGAAAATTGCCTCGTTATGAAGATTTAATGTTAGAAAAAGCAAGATTGAATTACGATTCCGGGAAATACATCGTATCCCTACCGATAAAGGAAAATAGAAATATTCCAATAACACCAGAAAATTTATTAAACGCGCTAAGATCTCTACTAGATGTAGTAAATGAAAAACAGTTAACTTCCTTTAGCATCAGCAAAGGAAATTTAGAAGAGATACCCTGGCGACATACAATCAGAAAATTAAAGGAAGTATTTATGGAAAAAACCTTAACCATCACCATTTGCACTGGGGAAGTAATTACCCCGCCTGTGGAGGCACGAAATAACATAATAAGAGAAAAACACGAATCATCCGTAGCAGGACATAAA
Source organism: Bombus sonorus (assembly GCA_029958995.1). NCBI lineage: Eukaryota > Metazoa > Arthropoda > Insecta > Hymenoptera > Apidae > Bombus > Bombus sonorus. The sequence goes on along the minus strand of JARWAU010000129.1, from coordinate 52,189 downwards.
GGAGTAACGAAGACGTATCAAAGAATACGACAATGTTATTATTGGGAAAATATGAAGAAGGAGATCCAGGAATACGTAAGAACATGTAAAGAATGCCAATTGAAAAAGTTAACTAGAATAAAGACAAAGCAACCAATGGTACTCACTGATACACCGGGCAGGGCTTTCGACAAAATTAGTATGGATATCGTCGGTCCACTACCAAAGACAGCAAAAGGAAACGAATACATATTAACAATTCAAGACCTATTAACAAAATATTCGATCGGGATTCCAATAGGAGGAATCTCTTCAGCCGAGATAGCGGACGCTTTTATAAATCGATTTATTTGTCGTTTCGGGTCACCGAGAGCTATTCTCACTGATCAAGGAAGGAACTTTACATCCTCACTAATGAAGAAAGTAGCAAAAAGATTCCGCATCAAACAATATACCACGACGGCATATCATCCACAAAGTAACGGTTCGATCGAAAGATCTCACCACGTATTGATGGAATATCTCAAGTTATATATCGAAAATTCCAGAAATTGGGACGAATGGGTGGAATTAGCCATGTTTTCCTATAACACCTCTGTACACGAAGGAACGAAATTCTCTCCGCATGAATTAGTCTTTGGACACTTGGCCAGACAACCCACTGGCGAAATACCAATCGAAGAAAACGTGGAACCAACTTATGCGGAATATCTCAGAGACCTGTTCGATAAAATCAACACCGTGCAGCAAACAGCAAGAGAAAATTTGATAAAATCCAAACTAAGATCAAAAGAATATTACGACAGACGAATTAACCCTCAAAATTTCAAAATTGGAGATCTAGTATACCTACTAAAGGAACCTAGCAAAGGAAAGTTTTCCGATCAATATACTGGACCACACAAGCTGCTAGAAATCTTGCAGAACCAAAACGTCAAGATTGAAGTAAAAGGGATTCCGCGAACAGTGCACTTAAACAAGTTAAAACTAGCGCATAATCGAAATAAACAATGAATGAAGTGATTGCAGTGGACAACGTAGTGCAGTAGTGTATGTTGTAGTGCTGTTCGTCGAATAATACAGATAGCGAAAACCTAAAAGAAAAAAGGAAAATTATTAAGTGTGCTCCAATTATCGCTTAAATATAAAATATGTTAACTCAACGAATAATTAACTAAGTGAAAGTGGAAGTTACCTTGTGAACAAGAAAGTGTATGTGCAAATATAGGTTATGATTCCTTGTTCGTGGAACGTAGTGCATGACAGTTACCTAAAATAAGTGAATAAATTAGTTTCAATTGTTTCAGTGTAAAATACAAGGTTACTAAATGTTATAACTATATTGTGGTTAAATCAAAAGGAGATGTGACACTGTTCGTCGAATAATACAGATAGCGGAAACCTAAAAGAAAATGGAAAAATTTATTATGTGTACTCCAATTACTGTTTGAATATGAAACGTGTTGATTCAATAAATAATTAAAAGAGCGCAAGTGAAAGTTACCTCGTGAACAAGTAATCGTCATACAAGAAGGTTTACGTGGAAAATAGGTTATGGATCCCTGTTTGCGGAACACCATGTACGACAGCCAGCTGAAAATAAACGAACGAATTAACTTCAATGGCCTTAATGCAAAATACAACATTACTAAATATTATAACAAAACTGCAGAAGGGTGACACTGTTCGTCGAATAACGCAGACAGCAAAAACCTGAAAAAGCAAAAGAAGATTATTACGAGTGCTCCAATTACTGTTTGAATGTAAAACGTGTTAGTTCAACGAATAACTAAAACAGTGAAAGTGCAACTTACCTCGTGAACAATCAATCACCATACAAGGAAGTGTACATGCATGAATTTCGCAGATTAATAAGAAGAAATAAAATAGCTGATAAGTATAGAAAGTGGTTAGGAAATAATTATGATAGATTAATTCAGAGTTAGTAATACATATAACCGGAATAAAAGGATATTTCATTATGTATTAATCTACGTAGTATTGTATCTAACATGTAGAAGCGGATTTTGTAATGCACACGTATTAAATTAAATAAATTAAACAGTACCTTTAAGGCCACAGATGTAAGACGATTGAAGGCAACCGTAGTAAGTATCCAAGGCATATCGAAGAATCGGATGATGTTGTGGGAATGATCCAGGTAAGTGTCGCAGCATCGAAAGAGTAGAATCCGAAGAATCACAGACAATGTTAATCTAATAAATAAATTTTAATCACTAATAAGGAAACTAATACATATCATACATAAAATAATAACATATAGTAAGCACAAGCAATAATAAATTAATAGGGAAGATATGAAAGGTCAATAAACACAGAAATAGGTTAGAAATTAATCAAGATAGACTAACTAAATGTTAACAACAAGACATGACTGAACTCAGTACAAAGAAATAAAGTTATGTTACAGGAAAGTGACTGGTAACACAATACACAAAGCATTAACTAAATTAAACGAGACTTATATAAATGCAAGTCATGACTATTACATTAAAGTAGTACACTGTATTTGCACACACAATATCATGAAACACAAAACAATATTACAAAACACCACTAAATAAAATCATAATGATTAATAATTAATTGGTTATTTCAACAACACACCACTGTTAACGTTAAATCAACGCCATACCAAAGATACACGTGAGCGGCCATGTTAAAAAATTCGTCGCGCACCCCACACATACACACCTCAATACGAATAATAACCAACACAATGTAATACAGCATCATAATAGTAATGTTAGGTACTAATAATAATAATAATAATAATAATAATAAAAAAAAAGAAAAAAAAAGAGAAAGAAAGACAAAGAGAGATAAGGAAAATATATATATATTAAATAACAACTAACATAATCATAACATATTATATATATTATATTATATACAGGGATACAGTATTCGTACAAAGGAACAAGTCCGAACGAAACAATTTTTTTTTTTTTATTTTTATATATATTAACTGTTTTATATGTATGTACAGAACGGGCAACGAGTTCATCAACTCGGGCATAGGAACCCAGGTGGGCCCTTTCCCGCATTCGATGTGGAGGAGACGGAGGATGCTCAATCTTGCCTCTGTGTTCGATTGATACGCTCCGTCCACCGTTTAGATAACGGCTATCTTTGTCAAGACTGTTTCGACAAGTTAGATCCAGACGACCAGGACCTATGGACGAGCCGCCCACTCATTTCCTATGCGGAATACCTGCAAGAGCACCTACAAAATACTGTCGTATGTACGATATAAACATAGCGGATTTACAACCCGCTATATCATGCATCCCATGCATGATCGTTTAAAATAATCCGACTCACATTGAAAGACACTTTTTAGTTGAAGGAATAGCATTTCGCACCGTAGAACCATAAAGTATTTGTATGCTACGCACAAAACCGAATACTTATGCTATCCACCTGTAAAGAAACAACATTTATAACTATACATGTAATTTTTACTTATGTTTACCAATATATACACACGCATGTTGTAAAGTAGGCGATATTTACAACACTCACTTCCATTGATAATGCAAGTGACTCATAAATAAGCCGTCATATTTACCATTACACGCACATATATATATTCGAAACAAGCTATATTTGTAATATCCATTCTATTGATAATATATACATATATATTTATAACGATAAAACAAATCTCATTACTTACCAATACGTATGCATATATGTATATAATTATAACCCAAGTAGCTTTCATAATATTTATTTTCACTGATAACATATACGTAGAACCTAAAATAAAAAAAAGAGGGGTTTTAATATAAAAAAAAAAAAAAAAAAGAGAAAAAAAAAATATATAAATATAAAATTTTCTTTTTTAATAAAAGGTTATTCTTATTTCTAATAAACTCGAGAGTAAGAAACGATTTAATAAATTGTTAATAGGAAGATGAATCACCTGGTCATCGTACTTACCCTCATTAAAATATCATATGGCCTGGTAGGATACGACATACAACAGAATGCTACTCGGAACTACCCGTTTGGCAAGGGAATCGCACCGCATTTCTAATGCCAAAAACACACACCCTAACGTAACACGGATACCACGGAGAATGTAGCGCAGTACTACCTACGTTCTACAACATCGACGGACTCTGGCACAAATTCGTACCAAAGCCCATGGAACCACCACAGGAACTCCGCCAGGACGTGCGCCAAACGTGGCGATATTCAGTACCATCGTCATTCAGTACCATCGCAAAAAACTGCAGTCTTGAACACATTGGCCAGAGGAGCGACAGGAAAAACAATCGTCCGTGGAACAGTAAACATCCTGGGAATGATGGACGAAAACACATTAACCACAATAGCGAAAAATACAGTATCAAGCTAATGGACTGGTTTCATGGAATTTGGAACTGTCAGTGCAGCAATATTTGGAATCCTCGTAATATTTAAATTAATCAAGACGATAATAGATATTGCCATACGCGGATACCAGTAGCGTGAAACTTACGGATGTGGAATCGCCCTATTAGGAGCAATATGCGGCTCAGTCACCCACCTGCTACTATACCTCAAAAGAGGACGAAATATCGATGATCAAACAGCACAACCTCAAGGGATATCGATAACACCGGCGGTCACTCAACAACCAACGACATCTACATCCGCCTTGAACGAACTCAGAGACACCATCAGTCAAATTTCCTCTGGAAATTTGAACTCCAAGGGCGGGGGTGTCACGTCCCGCGCTCCGCACGTGCCGTAACAAGAACAAGAAAACTACTCTATACAAAACACGCGAATAAGGATTTGGATGCACAAACGAACACACGGCACTACGAAACGAAAGGAAGGATTAACAAAATGAGGGCGACTAATAGATCCAACCAATAAACAAAATACATATACACACAACTCAAAATAAACCTACCAATAACCGACTTGCCATTTGAAAGCCTATGGTTCAATATAATATAAACTCAACCAGTATAAAATAAAATAAATAGAACCAACTAATGGATTGAACGAGTCACAAACCAAACAAATAAACCAGGAAATAAGAATAACTACAGAAAGGGAAATGATTGAAACACTAAGAATATATGTATATATATATATATAAATATATTTTAATCAATCAACGCCGCAACAACTCGGACAGTTACATATAAGTATAAACATATATGCCAAACATGTAATAATCTAGTAAATATTAGAGACAGTACCTCCAATACTATGCAACAAATACAATATTATCAACTTATGAAATATATGTGTATATGGAATCAAAAACTAATAATCTAACTAATACATAAAACATACAATACTATATTATTAAAAAAAAATAAAGGTTACATTGTCAGAAATATATATATGTGTGCGCATTCTATATTATTAAATCAAATCAGTAATCTAAGATACATACTTAAAACTAGCCTACGTTCCGGTAAAGAGTTATAAAATAAGAACTACATTACGAAACATGCATGTCTATACATAAAAATATATATAAATAACCTATATTCTAAACTAAATTACTACTAATAATCTACAAAAGAAATAGAACACACAACGCAACACTTGGGACTAAGTGACAACCTGTCGATAGGTCAAACGTTCAAAATAATTGACACCGCAACGACTTGAAGGTTTGCATACAGAAATTCTACCATTAAACACTAATATGTAAAAACGCATTAAACACACAATAATTTAGAAATAAAACCTTCAATACTATGTTGTCACAATACCAGATATATATATGTATATATGAAATCAAATAATTGACACATAACCTCAAATACACAACATTACGTCGCTAAAGAATCTAAATGAAAATCACACTGCCAAATTATATACATATATACGTGCGTTAGTGTGTGTTCTATCTCATTAAATGAAGTTAATAAACAATTAACATTTCATTTGGTATAAATACTACACTGCCAGAAGAAATATATACATATACATATATATATATAATGTGTGTATATGAGTTTGTCTTATATTATCAAACACTCTATAAAATAAACTACTCAAAACAATAAATAAAGCTATCGAAGAATTACAAAACATTAATCATATTAAAATCACACACAATATAAATAAATAAATATATATATATGTATATTCACACGAACAATACTATTGTCACTTTAAAGTAATACTAATAACACTATTAATAAACAAATGTTTTAATTGCGGTAAAATAAGGAAACACGACCGACCGAAAATACTTCGATATTAAACAAAACTAAAGAACCGGCACTATAACCTCACTAATGACATTTATGAGTAGCCATGTTAGATTTACACGCGCAATAACACGCGTTATGGTTATAGGGATATTAGGGATTAATGGAAATCAGGCGCGAGAAACAAATCATGAAAACACATTATTAACACTTTTCTTTAATAAATTCTATGCGCAACAACATTGTCAAATATGAATATATATATATATATAATTAATAAAAAAAAAGGGGAAATATAAAATTAAACACTATCGATGAATTACAAAACATTAGTCATATTAAAAGGACACACAATATATATATATATATATATATATATTCACACCAACAATACTATTGTCACTTTAAAGTAATAATAATAACGATATTAATGTTCTAATTGCGGTAGAATGCGGAAAAACAAGCGATAGAAAATTACTTCGATACTTCGGAACAACTAACACAATAACACGCGTTATGGTGATAGGAACATTAGGGATTAATGGAAATCAAGCGCGAAAAACAAATCATGAAAACACATTGTTAACATTTTCTTTAATAAATTCTATGCGCAACTACATTGTCAAATATAAATGTAAAATATATATATATATATTGTCACGTCCCGCGCTCCGCACGTGCCGTAACAAGAACAAGAAAACTACTCTATACAAAACGCGCGAATAAGGATTTAAATGCACGAACGAACACACGGCACTACGAAACAAAAGGAAGGATTGACAAAATGAGGGCGACTAACAGATCCAACCAATAAACGAAATACATGTACACACAACTCTAAATAAACCTACCAATAACCGACTTGCCATTTGAAAACCTATGGTGCAATATAATATAAACTCAACCAGTATAAAATAAAATAAATAGACCAACTAATGGATTGAACGAGTCACGAACCAAACAAATAAACCAGGAAATAAGAATAACTACAGAAAGGGAAATGATTGAAACACTAGAATATATGTATATATAAATATATTTTAATCAATCAACGCCGCAACAACTCGGACAGTTACATATAAGTATAAACATATATGCCAAACATGTAATAATCTAGTAAATATTAGAGACAGTACCTCCAATACTATGCAACAAATACAATATTATCAACTTATGAAATATATGTGTATATGAAATCAAAAACTAATAGTCTAACGAATACATAAAACATACAATATTATATTATTAAAGAAATAAAGGTTACATTGTCAGAAATATATATATGTGTGCGCATTCTATATTATTAAATCAAATCAGTAATCTAAGATACATACTTAAAACTAGCCTACGTTCCGGTAAAGAGTTATAAAATAAGAACTACATTACGAAACATGCATGTCTATATATAAAAATATATATAAATAACCTATATTCTAAACTAAATTACTACTAATAATCTACAAAAGAAATAAAACACACAACGCAACACTTGGGACTAAGTAACAACCTGTCGATAGGTCAAACGTTCAAAATAATTGACACCGCAACGACTTGAAGGTTTGCATACAGAAATTCTACCATCAAACACTAATATGTAAAAACGCATTAAACACACAATAATTTAGAAATAAAACCTTCAATACTATGTTGTCACAATACCAGATATATATATGTATATATGAAATCAAATAATTGACACATAACCTCAAATACACAACATTACGTCGCTAAAGAATCTAAATGAAAATCACACTGCCAAATTATATACATATATACGTGCGTTAGTGTGTGTTCTATCTCATTAAATGAAGTTAATAAACAATTAACATTTCATTTGGTATAAATACTACACTGCCAGAAGAAATATATACATATACATATATATATATATTGTGTGTATATGAGTTTGTCTTATATTATCAAACACTCTATAAAATAAACTACTCAAAACAATAAATAAAGCTATCGCAGAATTACAAAACATTAATCATATTAAAATCACACACAATATAAATAAATAAATATATATATATGTATATTCACACGAACAATACTATTGTCACTTTAAAGTAATACTAATAACACTATTAATAAACAAATGTTCTATTTGCGGTAAAATAAGGAAACACGACCGACAGAAAATACTTCGATATTAAACAAAACTAAAGAACCGGCAGTATAACCTCACTAATGACATTTATGAGTAGCCATGTTAGATTTACACGCGCAATAACACGCGTTATGGTTATAGGGATATTAGGGATTAATGGAAACCAGGCGCGAGAAACAAATCATGAAAACACATCGTTAACATTTTTCTTTAATAAATTCTATGCGCAACTACATTGTCAAATATAAATATAAAAATATATATATATTTAACAAAGAAAAAAGGGGGGAATATAAAATTAAATACACATATATTTAACAAACAAAAAGAACTAAATAAAATAACCTTACACTATCACGTTTAAAAAAGTATATATATATATATTGAACACACACAAAAAAAGAGAAGAAAAAAACAAAATGCATCAAAACAAAATATAATAATAAGGAACACGCGATCACCAAACAACGAACCAACGAAGCACCTACACCAAATCAAAATCGAAGCAAGGAGCTCCAGGATAAAGTTCGCTGAACTCACGCATACACCAATAACGCACAACAGGGGAAATTCCCTTTCTCCCAGAAGCATGGTGACGAAGATGTGCCTCCAAAACCTCTCCAGGAATTTCGTTTGGAAAATAAACTTTTACACAACGATCTGTATCAACGACTTCAACCAGAGGGGGCTCCCACTCCAACACGACGGTCTCTGCATCGAAGAAACTTTCATCGACAGCAACAAAATTGTCAAAACTCAACTCCGACGAGAAATCCACGGCCTCGGCATCAATGTCGAATACTCTCTCCGACCACTCTGGTTCATCACAGCGCCGCATACGTTTGATGGGCCTTCCCAAATCGCCCATGGGTTCTTCGGAATCCCTCTTTCGCTTGCGCTGAAACAATACAATATAGTTTAAATAAAACGAAACAGAACGAATCAAGCGGATTAAAAATAAGACAAAGTACGCACCATAGAAGTCTGGATAGGAACCCCTGATGGAAATGCCTCCGCAAACATTGTTTAAACGTCGATCACCGAAGCTTAGAGAAACAACAAGAAAAGGAAAAAGGATCAAAATCACGAAAACAACCATAATATACAAATATCTATCTAAATCAAACTTACGCAAACTAACTCGAAGGAGGAGGCCCTTGTTGTGGGAGAGCAGCGGATCGTGCGTGTTGCCCGAGCAAACATCAAAATCATAATGATGCTGCAGTCGCCAGCCCTTGCACGCGCCGAAGAGACACAGGTAGTTCCCAGGGTACATACGTGGAAGCTTCTCGAAGAGTCTACACCAGCATAGAACGTTTGCCCTTGCACGTGCCGAAGAGACACAGGTAGTTCCCACGGTACAAACGTGGAAGCTTCTCGAAGAATCTAGACCAGCATAGAACGTTTGCCCTTGCACGTGCCGAAGAAGTACAGATAGGTCCCACGGTACAAGCGTGGAAGATTCTCGAAGAGACTAGACCAGCATGGAACGCCTCAAATCTCCTAGACGCTAGCTCAGCAGAAACACTGGACCGATGGGAACTAAGTCGAGATATGGAACTTACATTCTGTCACGTACGATTCTGGAAGCCCAAAACTGCAAAATCCCGATTCCCACGGAAGGGTACCCCCAGTGGACCACCACCACCACCACCACCTCGTGGGGATGGCATTATAAATAAGCATAGCACATAGAGCAGCGCGCAGTATAATTAATACGCTCATTATTATTAATACGTTTTGTTACGCGCAGTATAATTAATACGCTCATTATTGTTACGTGCTCACTATTATTCCGTGGACCTTAATACGCTTGTTTTTATAACGTTCATTTTTATTAAAGTATCCATTAATACGTTTTAATACGTTCTGTATTATTAATACGCTCATAATTAATACGTTCATTATAACGTCTTATACCGTGCTATATCGTGCGCTTAGAAATTTTGTATAACACTTTGCGTTTCGGCGGTCTTTAGTTGTCCAGACAAGAAGGGAAAGTTGCGACTTAGAAAAATAAAATATTTTTGAAGTCTTCATTTCATCGCTTAAACAAAAGCGCATTGTAATTGCGGTATTAATTCGGTTAGTAATTTGTAAACCGTGTATCGAAATAAATAAATAAAGTAAAAGTTTGATAATAAATTATATCCGAGTTTCGAGAAATAAACCCAGAAATTAAAATACCAACGACCATCAGAGCAGACGAAGTGATGGCACCCGACGCCACTGGTTTCTCAAGGTAAGAAAATAAATTTTAAAAATATTTCCTTCTTCTCTGATAATTTCGTTGCACTCGAGAATTACCTATCATCAATCTCGTTTTATTTCCGTGAACGGTTTGAAGATAGAATCATTATTTTAAACTTTAAACAAAAGGGGGTGTTCGCTGTGTTGGCTTGTGCAAACGGTGTTTTCAGCTACTGAAACACCCGTTGATCTTCGCATTCCTCCTCCCATTGTTGGCAAAATATTGCCCGTCTTTGGGCAAGGCTTGCGAAATCACACAAGTCCCGCACAGAGAGGACCATTAAATACATCGTTGACGTCGATCGAATATTAAGAGCGATACCGGCATTTCTATTGACCAATTTCCTTGCCATCATTGCATGCAATTATACAAAAAGGAGAGAGAAATAGTAGAACAATTTCCTTTAAAAATTTAACCGAAGGATCGTTCGCTGTGTTGACTTGTGCAAACGGTGTTTTCAATAATCGAAAACGCCTATCGATCTTTGCATTCCTCCTCCCATTGTTGGCAAAATATTGCCCGTCTTTGGGCAAGGCTTGCGAAATCACACAAGTTCCACACAGAGAGGATCGTTAGAATCACCCTCGATAATCAAACCCAAAGGCAAGAAAATCGTGGTGATAGAATCCATCGTGGCAAATAAACTGAGCTTTGGTTCCAACGACAAACTATTATAGCGAAATTAAAAGAGAAGAAGAAGGCAAAACGTAAAAAATAAATTCATATCAAGCAACGAAAAATTTGACATTCAAATATTGTATCCAGCTTTAATCCTCTCCCGTGCTAGTATCCCTGCACATAGCAGGCTAGCCGAAAAGCGGAATCGGTTTTGCCAGTAGCATTATACTCTAGTCGACGCTATCCGTAACGTTTGAAATAAATAAAATTTTTGAAATAGTCCTTTAGACTATTTCTGGTGGCAGCAACTACCGTATTAATCGGAAATCCAAATAAATATTTCATACACAATAGTATCATGTCAATAGTTCCCTTCCGACTAAACTCTAAATAAAAAAAAAAATCACAAATAAATAAAAAAAAAAAAAAATTTTTTACAGAATTTTAATCTTAACTTGACCTGAAACTCATAAATACGTAACGCCGTTATTTCCGTTCCGTATGAGATATTTCGACGTTTAAACGCCCCAATTACTGCATTTTAAGCGCAGAACATAGTGCACGCTCTATTAAGCGTCGAAACCAGTCCAACAACTCGCAAATCTCGACCATTCGTCGATTTGGACAAAAAATGGCCGTAATTTCCTTTCCGTTGGAGAGAGTTCGACGTAAAAACGCCAAAATTACTGCATTTTACGCGCAGATCATAGTGCACGCTGTATAAAGCGTCGAAACCGGCAAACAACTCATAAAACGCGATAGTTCGTCGATTTTGACGTAAAATGACCGTAAGTTCCTTTCCGTTGGAGAGAGTTCGACGTACAAACGCCCAAATTACTACATTTTACGCGCAGAACATAGTGCACGCTCTATTAAGCGTCGAAACCAGCAAACAACTCGCAAAATGCAATCATTCGCCCATTTTGACGAAAAATGACCGTTATTTCTGTTCCGCTTGAGATATTTCGACGTTTAAACGCCCAAATGACTGCATTTTAAGCGCAGAACATAGTGCACGCTCTATTAAGCGTCGAAGCCAGTCCAACAACTCGCAAAACGCGACCATTCGTCGATTTGGACAAAAAATTACTGTAATTTCCGTCCCGCTTGAGATAATGCGAAGTTTAACCGCCCAAATTACTGCATGTTACGCGCTGAACGTAGTGCTCGCCCTATTAAGTGTCGATACCATCCCCACAACTCGTAAAAAACGACCATTCGTCGATTTGGACAAAAATGACTGTACTTTCCTTCCCGTTGGAGAGACTTCGTAGTATAAACGCCCAAATTACGGCATTTTTGGAGCAGAACATAGTGCACGCTATATAAAGTGTCGAAACCAGCAAACAACTCGCAAAATGCAATCATCCGTCCATTTTGACGACAAATGTCCGTTATTTCCGTTACGTACGAGATATTTCGACGTTTAAACGCCCAAATTACTGCATTTTAAGCGCAGAACATAGTGCACGCTCTATTAAGCGTCGCAAGCAGTCCAACAACTCGCAAATCTCGACCATTCGTCGATTTGGACAAGAAATGGCCGCAATTTCCTTTCCGTTGGAGAGAGTTCGACGTACAAACGCCCAAATTACTACATTTTACGCGCAGAACATAGTGCACGCTCTATTAAGCGTCAAAGCCAGTCCAACAACTCCCAAAACTCGACCATTCGTCGATTTGGACCAAAATTACTGTAATTTCCTTCCCGTTGGAGAGAGTTCGTCGTATAATCGCCCAAATAACTGCATTATAAGCGTAGAACATTGTGCACGCTCTATTAAGCGTCGAAACCAGTCCAACAACTCGCAAATCTCGACCATTCGTCGATTTGGACAAAAAATGGCCGTAATTTCCTTTCCGTTGGAGAGAGTTCGACGTACAAACGCCCAAATTACTGCATTTTACGCGCAGAACATAGTGCACGCTCTATTAAGCGTCGATACCATCCCAACCACTCGTAAAACACGACCATTCGTCGATTTGGGCAAAAAATTACCTTAATTTCCTTCCCGTTGGAGAGAGTTCGTCGTATAAACGCCCAAATAACTGCATCATAAGCGTAGAACATAGTGCACGCTCTATTAAGCGTCGATACCATCCCAACCACTCGTAAAACACGACCATTCGTCGATTTGGACAAAAAATTACTGTAATTTCCTTCCCGTTTGAGATAATGCGAAGTTTAACCGCCCAAATTACTGCATGTTACGCGCTGAACGTAGTGCTCTCCCTATTAAGTGTCGATACCATCCCCACAACTCGTAAAAAACGACCATTCGTCGATTTGGACGAAACTGACTGTAATTTCCTTCCCGTTGGAGAGACTGCGTAGTATAAATGCCTAAATTACGGCATTTTTGGTGCAGAACATAGAGCACGCTGTATAAAGTGTCGAAACCAGCAAACAACTCGCAAAATGCAATCATTCGCCCATTTTGACGAAAAATGACCGTTATTTCCGTTCCGTTTGAGATATTTCGACGTTTAAACGAACAAATTACTGCATTTTAAGCGCCGAACATAGTGCACGCTCTATTAAGCGTCGAAACCAGTCCAACAACTCGCAAATCTCGACCATCCGTCCATTTTGACGACAAATGTCCGTTATTTCCGTTACGTACGAGATATTTCGACGTTTAAACGCCCAAATTACTGCATTTTAAGCGCAGAACATAGTGCACGCTCTATTAAGCGTCGCAAGCAGTCCAACAACTCGCAAATCTCGACCATTCGTCGATTTGGACAAGAAATGGCCGCAATTTCCTTTCCGTTGGAGAGAGTTCGACGTACAAACGCCCAAATTACTACATTTTACGCGCAGAACATAGTGCACGCTCTATTAAGCGTCAAAGCCAGTCCAACAACTCCCAAAACTCGACCATTCGTCGATTTGGACCAAAATTACTGTAATTTCCTTCCCGTTGGAGAGAGTTCGGCGTATAATCGCCCAAATAACTGCATTATAAGCGTAGAACATAGTGCACGCTCTATTAAGCGTCGATACCATCCCAACCACTCGTAAAACACAACCATTCGTCGATTTGGACAAAAAATTACTGTAATTTCCTTCCCGTTTGAGATAATGCGAAGTTTAACCGCCCAAATTACTGCATGTTACGCGCTGAACGTAGTGCTCGCCCTATTAAGTGTCGATACCATCGCCACAACTCGTAAAAAACGACCATTCGTCGATTTGGACAAAAATGACTGTAATTTCCTTCCCGTTGGAGAGACTTCGTAGTATAAACGCCCAAATTACGGCATTTTTGACGCAGAACATAGTGCACGCTATATAAAGTGTCGAAACCAGCAAACAACTCGCAAACTGCAATCATTCGCCCATTTTGACGACAAATGTCCGTTATTTCCATTCCGTATGAGATATTTCGACGTTTAAGCGCCCCAATTACTGCATTTTAAGCGCAGAACATTGTGCACGCTCTATTAAGCGTCGAAACCAGTCCAGCAACTCGCAAATCTCGACCATTCGTCGATTTGGACAAAAAATGGCCGTAATTTCCTTTCCGTTGGAGAGAGTTCGACGTACAAACGCCCAAATTACTGCATTTTACGCGCAGAACATAGTGCACGCTCTATTAAGCGTCGAAACCAGTCCAACAGCTCGCAAAATGCGACCATTCGTCGATTTGGACAAAAAATGGCCGTAATTTCCTTTCCGTTGGAGAGAGTTTGACGTACAAACGCCCAAATTACTGCATTTTACGAGCAGAACATAGTGCACGCTCTATTAAGCGTCGAAACCAGTCCAACAACTCGCAAAACTCGACCATTCGTCGATTTGGACCAAAATTACTGTAATTTCCTTCCCGTTGGAGAGAGTTCGTACTATAAACGTCCAAATAACTGCATTATAAGAGTAGAACATAGTGCACGCTCTATTAAGCGTCGATACCATCCCAACCACTCGTAAAACACGACCATTCGTCGATTTGGACAAAAAATTACCTTAATTTCCTTCCCGTTGGAGAGCGTTCGTCGTATAAACGCCCAAATAACTGCATCATAAGCGTAGAACATAGTGCACGCTCTATTAAGCGTCGATACCATCCCAACCACTCGTAAAACACGACCATTCGTCGATTTGGACAAAAAATTACTGTAATTTCCTTCCCGTTTGAGATAATGCGAAGTTTAACCGCCCAAATTACTGCATGTTACGCGCTGAACGTAGTGCTCTCCCTATTAAGTGTCGATACCATCCCCACAACTCGTAAAAAACGACCATTCGTCGATTTGGACGAAACTGACTGTAATTTCCTTCCCGTTGGAGAGACTGCGTAGTATAAATGCCTAAATTACGGCATTTTTGGTGCAGAACATAGAGCACGCTGTATAAAGTGTCGAAACCAGCAAACAACTCGCAAAATGCAATCATTCGCCCATTTTGACGACAAATGTCCGTTATTTCCATTCCGTATGAGATATTTCGACGTTTAAGCGCCCCAATTACTGCATTTTAAGCGCAGAACATTGTGCACGCTCTATTAAGCGTCGCAACCAGTCCAACAACTCGCAAATCTCGACCATTCGTCGATTTGGACAAAAAATGGCCGTAATTTCCTTTCCGTTGGAGAGAGTTCGACGTACAAACGCCCAAATTACTGCATTTTACGCGCAGAACATAGTGCACGCTCTATTAAGCGTCAAAGCCAGTCCAACAGCTCGCAAAATGCGACCATTCGTCGATTTGGACAAAAAATGGCCGTAATTTCCTTTCCGTTGGAGAGAGTTTGACGTACAAACGCCCAAATTACTGCATTTTACGAGCAGAACATAGTGCACGCTCTATTAAGCGTCGAAACCAGTCCAACAACTCGCAAAACTCGACCATTCGTCGATTTGGACCAAAATTACTGTAATTTCCTTCCCGTTGGAGAGAGTTCGTACTATAAACGTCCAAATAACTGCATTATAAGAGTAGAACATAGTGCACGCTCTATTAAGCGTCGATACCATCCCAACCACTCGTAAAACACGACCATTCGTCGATTTGGACAAAAAATTACCTTAATTTCCTTCCCGTTGGAGAGAGTTCGTCGTATAAACGCCCAAATAACTGCATCATAAGCGTAGAACATAGTGCACGCTCTATTAAGCGTCGATACCATCCCAACCACTCGTAAAACACGACCATTCGTCGATTTGGACAAAAAATTACTGTAATTTCCTTCCCGTTTGAGATAATGCGAAGTTTAACCGCCCAAATTACTGCATGTTACGCGCTGAACGTAGTGCTCTCCCTATTAAGTGTCGATACCATCCCCACAACTCGTAAAAAACGACCATTCGTCGATTTGGACGAAACTGACTGTAATTTCCTTCCCGTTGGAGAGACTGCGTAGTATAAATGCCTAAATTACGGCATTTTTGGTGCAGAACATAGAGCACGCTGTATAAAGTGTCGAAACCAGCAAACAACTCGCAAAATGCAATCATTCGCCCATTTTGACGAAAAATGACCGTTATTTCCGTTCCGTTTGAGATATTTCGACGTTTAAACGAACAAATTACTGCATTTTAAGCGCAGAACATAGTGCACGCTCTATTAAGTGTCGAAACCAGTCCAGCAGCTCGCCAAATGCGACCATTCGTCGATTTGTACAAAAAATGGCCGTAATTTTCTTCCCGTTGGAGGGATTTCGTCGTACAGACGCCCAATTTACTGCATTTTAAGCGCAGAACATAGTGCACGCTCTATTAAGCGTCGAAACCAGTCCAACAACTCGCAAATCTCGACCATTCGTCGATTTGGACAAAAAATGGCCGTATTTCCTTTCCGTTGGGGAGAGTTCGACGTACAAACGTCCAAATTACTGCATGTTACGCGCTGAACGTAGTGCTCGCCCTACTAAGTGTCGATACCATCGCCACAACTCGTAAAAAACGACCATTCGTCGATTTGGACAAAAATGACTGTAATTTCCTTCCCGTTGGAGAGACTTCGTAGTATAAACGCCCAAATTACGGCATTTCTGAAGCAGAACATAGTGCACGCTATATAAAGTGTCGAAACCAGCAAACAACTCGCAAAATGCAATCATTCGCCCATTTTGACGACAAATGTCCGTTATTTCCATTCCGTATGAGATATTTCGACGTTTAAACGCCCCAATTACTGCATTTTAAGCGCAGAACATTGTGCACGCTCTATTAAGCGTCGAAACCAGTCCAACAACTCGCAAATCTCGACCATTCGTCGATTTGGACCAAAATTACTGTAATTTCCTTCCCGTTGGAGAGAGTTCGTCGTATAATCGCCCAAATTACTGCATTTTACGCGCAGAACATAGTGCACGCTCAATTAAGCGTCGAAACCAGTCCAACAGCTCGCAAAATGCGACCATTCGTCGATTTGGACAAAAAATGGCCGTAATTTCCTTTCCGTTGGAGAGAGTTTGACGTACAAACGCCCAAATTACTGCATTTTACGCGCAGAACATAGTGCACGCTCTATTAAGCGTCGTGTCACGTCCCGCGCTCCGCACGTGCCGTAAGAAGAACAAGAAAACTACTCTATACAAAACACGCGAATAAGGATTTGGATGCACAAACGAACACACGGCACTACGAAACGAAAGGAAGGATTAACAAAATGAGGGCGACTAATAGATCCAACCAATAAACAAAATACATATACACACAACTCAAAATAAACCTACCAATAACCGACTTGCCATTTGAAAGCCTATGGTTCAATATAATATAAACTCAACCAGTATAAAATAAAATAAATAGAACCAACTAATGGATTGAACGAGTCACAAACCAAACAAATAAACCAGGAAATAAGAATAACTACAGAAAGGGAAATGATTGAAACACTAAGAATATATGTATATATATATAAATATATTTTAATCAATCAACGCCGCAACAACTCGGACAGTTACATATAAGTATAAACATATATGCCAAACATGTAATAATCTAGTAAATATTAGAGACAGTACCTCCAATACTATGCAACAAATACAATATTATCAACTTATGAAATATATGTGTATATGAAATCAAAAACTAATAATCTAACTAATACATAAAACATACAATATTATATTATTAAAAAAATAAAGGTTACATTGTCAGAAATATATATATGTGTGCGCATTCTATATTATTAAATCAAATCAGTAATCTAAGATACATACTTAAAACTAGCCTACGTTCCGGTAAAGAGTTATAAAATAAGAACTACATTACGAAACATGCATGTCTATATATAAAAATATATATAAATAACCTATATTCTAAACTAAATTACTACTAATAATCTACAAAAGAAATAGAACACACAACGCAACACTTGGGACTAAGTAACAACCTGTCGATAGGTCAAACGTTCAAAATAATTAACACCGCAACGACTTGAAGGTTTGCATACAGAAATTCTACCATCAAACACTAATATGTAAAAACGCATTAAACACACAATAATTTAGAAATAAAACCTTCAATACTATGTTGTCACAATACCAGATATATATATGTATATATGAAATCAAATAATTGACACATAACCTCAAATACACAACATTACGTCGCTAAAGAATCTAAATGAAAATCACACTGCCAAATTATATACATATATACGTGCGTTAGTGTGTGTTCTATCTCATTAAATGAAGTTAATAAACAATTAACATTTCATTTGGTATAAATACTACACTGCCAGAAGAAATATATATATATATTGTGTGTATATGAGTTTGTCTTATATTATCAAACACTCTATAAAATAAACTACTCAAAACAATAAATAAAGCTATCGCAGAATTACAAAACATTAATCATATTAAAATCACACACAATATAAATAAATAAATATATATATATGTATATTCACACGAACAATACTATTGTCACTTTAAAGTAATACTAATAACACTATTAATAAACAAATGTTCTAATTGCGTTAAAATAAGGAAACACGACCGACAGAAAATACTTCGATATTAAACAAAACTAAAGAACCGGCACTATAACCTCACTAATGACATTTATGAGTAGCCATGTTAGATTTACACGCGCAATAACACGCGTTATGGTTATAGGGATATTAGGGATTAATGGAAACCAGGCGCGAGAAACAATCGTGAAAACACATTATTAACATTTTTCTTTAATAAATTCTATGCGCAACAACATTGTCAAATATGAATATATATATATATAATTAATTAAAAAAGGGAAATATAAAGTTAAACACTATCGAAGAATTACAAAACATTAGTCATATTAAAATGACACACAATATAAATATATATATATATATATTCACACCAACAATACTATTGTCACTTTAAAGTAATCATAATAACGATATTAATGTTCCAATTGCGGTAAAATGCGGAAAGACAAGCGATAGAAAACTACTTCGATATCAAACAAAACTAAAGACCCGCCACTATAACCTCACTTATGAGCAGCCATGTTAGATTTACACTCGCAATAACTCGCGTTATGGTTATAGGGATATTAGGGATTAATGGAAACCAGGCGCGAGAAACAAATCATGAAAACACATTATTAACATTTTTCTTTAATAAATTCTATGCGCAACAACATTGTCAAATATGAATATATATATATATATATATATATAATTAATTAAAAAAGGGAAATATAAAGTTAAACACTATCAAAGAATTACAAAACATTAGTCATATTAAATGACACACAATATAAATATATATATATATATATATATATATATATATATATTCACACCAACAATACTATTGTCACTTTAAAGTAATAATAATAACGATATTAATGTTCCAATTGCGGTAAAATGCGGAAAGACAAGCGATAGAAAATTACTTCGATATCAAACAAAACTAAAGACCCACCACTATAACCTCACTTATGAGCAGCCATGTTAGATTTACACGCGCATCGGAACACGCGTAATGGTCATAGGGATATTAGGGATTAATGGAAATCAGGCGCGAGAAACAAATCATGAAAACACATTATTAACATTTTTCTTTAACAAATTCTGTGCGCAACCACATTTTCAAATATGATTCACACAATATATTCACACCAACAATACTATTGTCACTTTAAAGTAATAATAACGATATTAATGTTCTAATTGCGGAAAAACAAGCGATAGAAAATTACTTCGATACTTCGGAACAACTAACACAATAACACGCGTTATGGTGATAGGAACATTAGGGATTAATGGAAATCAAGCGCGAAAAACAAATCATGAAAACACATTGTTAACATTTTCTTTAATAAATTCTATGCGCAACTACATTGTCAAATATAAATGTAAAATATATATATATATATAATTAATTAAAAAAAAAGGGGGAAATACAAAATTAAATAAATACACATATATTTAACAAACATAAAAAAAAATATATCACGTTTAAAATGTATATATATATATATATATTGAACACAAAAAAAAAATGCATCAAAACAAAAATATAATAATAAGAAACACAGGTAATTCCCACGGTACAAACGTGGAAGCTTCTCGAAGAGTCTAGACCAGCATAGAACGTTTGCCCTTGCACGTGCCGAAGAAGCACAGATAGGTCCCACGGTACAAGCGTGGAAGATTCTCGAAGAGACTAGACCAGCATGGAACGCCTCAAGTCTCCTAGACGCTAGCTCAGCAGAAACACTGGACCGATGGGAACTAAGTCGAGATATGGAACTTACATTCTGTCACGTACGATTCTGGAAGCCCAAAACTGCAAAATCCCGATTCCCACGGAAGGGTACCCCCAGTGGACCACCACCACCACCACCACCTCGTGGGGATGGCATTATAAATAAGCATAGCACATAGAGCAGCGCGCAGTATAATTAATACGCGCAGTATAATTAATACGCTCATTATTGTTACGTGCTCACTATTATTCCGTGGTCCTTAATACGCTTGTTTTTATAACGTTCATTTCTATTAAAGTATCCATTAATACGTTTTAATACGTTCTGTATTATTGATACGCTCATAATTAATACGTTCATTATAACGTCTTATACCGTGCTATATCGTGCGTTTAGAAATTTTGTATAACACTTTGCGTTTCGGCGGTCTTTAGTTGTCCAGACAAGAAGGGAAAGTTGCGACTTAGAAAAATAAAATATTTTTGAAGTCTTCATTTCATCACTTAAACAAAAGCGCATTGTAATTGCGGTATTAATTCGGTTAGTAATTTGTAAACCGTGTATTGAAATAAATAAATAAAGTAAAAGTTTGATAATAAATTATATCCGAGTTTCGAGAAATAAACCCAGAAATTAAAACACCAACGACCATCAGAGCAGACGAAGTGATGGCACCCGACGCCACTGGTTTCTCAAGGTAAGAAAATAAATTTTAAAAATATTTCCTTCTTCTCTGATAATTTCGTTGCACTCGAGAATTACCTATCATCAATCTCGTTTTATTTCCGTGAACGGTTTGAAGGCAGAATCACTATTTTAAACTTTAAACAAAGGGGGTGTTCACTGTGTTGGCTTGTGCAAACGGTGTTTTCAGCTACTGAAACACCCGTTGATCTTCGCATTCCTCCTCCCATTGTTGGCAAAATATTGCCCGTCTTTGGGCAAGGCTTGCGAAATCACACAAGTCCCGCACAGAGAGGACCATTAAATACATCGTTGACGTCGATCGAAAATTAAGAGCGATACCGGCATTTCTGTTGACCGATTTCCTTGCCATCATTGCATGCAATTATAAAAAAAAGAGAGAGAGAAATAGTAGAACAATTTCCTTTGAAAATTTAACCGAAGGATCGTTCGCTGTGTTGACTTGTGCAAACGGTGTTTTCGTTAATCGAAAACGCCTATCGATCTTCGCATTCCTCCTCCCATTGTTGGCAAAATATTGCCCGTCTTTGGGCAAGGCTTGCGAAATCACACAAGTTCCACACAGAGAGGATCGTTAGAATCACCCTCGATAATCAAACCCAAAGGCAAGAAAATCGTGGTGATAGAATCCATCGTGGCAAATAAACTGAGCTTTGGTTCCAACGACGAACTATTATAGCGAAATTAAAAGAGAAGAAGAAGGCAAACGTAAAAAAAATAAATTCATATCAAGCAACGAAAAATTTGACATTCAAATATTGTATCCAGCTTTAATCCTCTCCCGTGCTAGTATCCCTGCACATAGCAGGTTAGCCGAAAAGCGGAATCGGTTTTGCCAGTAGCATTATACTCTAGTCGACGCTACCCGTAACGTTTGAAAAAAAAATAAAAATTTTGAAATAGTCCTTAGACTATTTCTGGTGGCAGCAACTACCGTATTAATCGGAAATCCAAATAAATACTTCATACACAATAATATCATTTCAATATTTCCCTTCCGACTAAACTCTAAATCACAAATAAACCAAAAATAAATAAAAAAAAAAAAATTTTTTTTACAGAATTTTAATCTTAACTTGACTTGAAACTAATAAATACGTAACAGTATAAACGCCCAAATTACTGCATTTTACGCGCAGAACATAGTGCACGCTCTATTAAGCGTCGAAACCAGTCCAACAGCTCGCAAAATGCGACCATTCGTCGATTTGGACAAAAAATGGCCGTAATTTCCTTTCCGTTGGAGAGAGTTTGACGTACAAACGCCCAAATTACTGCATTTTACGCGCAGAACATAGTGCACGCTCTATTAAGCGTCGAAACCAGTCCAACAGCTCGCACAATGCGACCATTGGTCGATTTGGACAAAAAATGGACGTAATTTCCTTTCCGTTGGAGAGAGTTCGACGTACAAACGCCCAAATTACTGTACTTTACGGGCAGAACATAGTGCACGCTCTATTAAGCGTCGAAACCAGTCCAACAGCTCGCAAAATGCGACCATTCGCCGATTTGGACAAAAAATGGCCGTAATTTCCTTTTCGTTGGAGAGAGTTTGACGTACAAACGCCCAAATTACTGCATTTTAGGCGCAGAACATAGTGCACGCTCTATTAAGCGTCGAAACCAGACCAACAACTCGCAAAACTCGACCATTCGTCGATTTGGACCAAAATTACTGTAATTTCCTTCCCGTTGGAGAGAGTTCGTCCTATAAACGCCCAAATAACTGCATTATAAGCGTAGAACATAGTGCACGCTCTATGAAGCGTCGATACCATCCCCACCACTCGTAAAACACGACCATTCGTCGATTTGGACAAAAAATTACTGTAATTTCCTTCCCGTTTGAGATAATGCGAAGTTTAACCGCCCCAATTACTGCATTTTACGCGCAGAACATAGTGCACGCTCTATTAAGCGTCGAAACCAGTCCAACAACTCGCAAAACTCGACCATTCGTCGATTTGGACCAAAATTACTGTAATTTCCTTCCCGTTGGAGAGAGTTCGTCCTATAAACGCCCAAATAACTGCATTATAAGCGTAGAACATAGTGCACGCTCTATTAAGCGTCGATACCATCCCAACCACTCGTAAAACAAGACCATTCGTCGATTTGGACAAAAAATTACTGTAATTTCCTTCCCGTTTGAGATAATGCGAAGTTTAACCGCCCAAATTACTGCATGTTACGCGCTGAACATAGTTTACGCTCGAAACCAGTCCAACAGCTCGCAAAATGCGACCATTCGTCGATTTGGACAAAAAATGCCCGTAATTTCCTTTCCGTTGGAGAGATTTCGACGTGCAACCGCCCAAATTACTGCATTTTACGCGCAGAACATAGTGCACGCTCTATTAAGCGTCGCAACCAGTCCAACAGCTAGCAAAATGCAATCATTCGCCCATTTTGACGACAAATGTCCGTTATTTCCGTTCCGTATGAGATATTGCGACGTTTAAACGCCCAAATTACTGCATTTTAAGCGCAGAACATAGTGCACGCTCTATTAAGCGTCGAAACCAGTCCAACAGCTCGCAAAATGCGACCATTCGTCGATTTGTACAAAAAATGGCCGTAATTTCCTTCCCGTTGGAGGGATTTCGTCGTACAAACGCCCAATTTACTGCATTTTAAGCGTAGAACATAGTGCACGCTGTATAAAGCGTCGCAACCGGCAAACAACTCATGAAACGCGATAGTTCGTCGATTTTGACGTAAAATGTCCGTAAGTTCCTTTCCGTTGGAGAGAGTTCGACGTACAAACGCCCAAATTACTACATTTTACGCGCAGAACATAGTGCAGGCTCTATTAAGCGTCGAAGCCAGTCCAACAACTCGCAAAACTCGACCATTCGTCGATTTGGACAAAAAATGGCCGTAATTTCCTTTCCGTTGGCGAGAGTTCGACGTACAAACGCCCAAATTACTGCATTTTACGCGCAGAACATAGTGCACGCTCTATTAAGCGTCGAAACCAGCAAACAACTCGCAAAATGCAATCATTCGCCCATTTTGACGACAAATGTCCGTTATTTCCGTTCCGTATGAGATATTTCGACGTTTAAACGAACAAATTACTGCATTTTAAGCGCAGAACATAGTGCACGCTCTATTAAGCGTCGAAACCAGTCCAGCAGCTCGCAAAATGCGACCATTCGTCGATTTGTACAAAAAATGGCCGTAATTTCCTTCCCGTTGGAGGGATTTCGTCGTACAAACGCCCAATTTACTGCATTTTAAGCGTAGAACATAGTGCACGCTGTATAATGCGTCGAAACCGGCAAACAACTCATAAAACGCGATAGTTCGTCGATTTTGACGTAAAATGACCGTAAGTTCCTTTCCGTTGGAGAGATTTCGACGTACAAACGCCCAAATTACTACATTTTACGCGCAGAACATAGTGCCCGCTATATAAAGTGTCGAAACCAGCAAACAACTCGCAAAATGCAATCATTCGCCCATTTTGACGACAAATGTCCGTTATTTCCGTTCCGTATGAGATATTTCGACGTTTAAACGAACAAATTACTGCATTTTATGCGCAGAACATAGTGCACGCTCTATTAAGCGTCGAAACCAGTCCAACAACTCGCAAATCACGACCAGTCGTCGATTTGGACCAAAATTACTGTAATTTCCTTCCCGTTGGAGAGAGTTCGTCGTATAAACGCCCAAATACCTGCATTTTACGCGCAGAACATAGTGCACGCTCTATTAAGCGGCGAAACCAGTCCAACAGCTCGCAAAATGCGACCATTCGTCGATTTGTACAAAAAATGGCCGTAATTTCCTTCCCGTTGGAGGGATTTCGTCGTACAAACGCCCAATTTACTGCGTTTAAGCGTAGAACATAGTGCACGCTGTATAAAGCGTCGAAGCCAGTCCAACAACTCGCAAAACTCGACCATTCGTCGATTTGGACAAAAATGACTGTACTTTCCTTCCCATTGGAGAGACTTCGTAGTATAAACGCCCAAATTACGGCATTTTTGGAGCAGAACATAGTGCACGCTATATAAAGTGTCGAAACCAGCAAACAACTCGCAAAATGCAATCATTCGTCCATTTTGACGACAAATGTCCGTTATTTCCGTTCCGTACGAGATATTTCGACGTTTAAACGCCCACATTACTGCATTTTATGCGCAGAAC
Organism: Bombus sonorus; assembly: GCA_029958995.1. Taxonomy (NCBI): domain Eukaryota; kingdom Metazoa; phylum Arthropoda; class Insecta; order Hymenoptera; family Apidae; genus Bombus; species Bombus sonorus. The sequence goes on along the minus strand of JARWAU010000129.1, from coordinate 26,511 downwards.
ATAGTGCACGCTATATAAAGCGTCGAAACCAGCAAACAACTCGCAAAATGCAATCATTCGCCCATTTTGACGACAAATGTCCGTTATTTCCGTTCCGTATGAGATATTTCGACGTACAAACGCCCAAATTACTGCATTTTAAGCGCAGAACATAGTGCACGCTGTATAAAGCGTCGAAACCGGCAAACAACTCATAAAACGCGATAGTTCGTCGATTTTGACGTAAAATGACCGTAAGTTCCTTTCCGTTGGAGAGAGTTCGACGTTTAAACGCCCAAATTACTGCATTTTAAGCGCAGAACATTGTGCACGCTCTATTAAGCGTCGAAACCTGTCCAACAACTCGCAAATCTCGACCATTCGTCGATTTGGACCAAAATTACTGTAATTTCCTTCCCGTTGGAGAGAGTTCGTCCTATAAACGCCCAAATAACTGCATTATAAGCGTAGAACATAGTGCACGCTCTATTAAGCGTCGATACCATCCCAACCACTCGTAAAACAAGACCATTCGTCGATTTGGACAAAAAATTACTGTAATTTCCTTCCCGTTTGAGATAATGCGAAGTTTAACCGCCCAAATTACTGCATGTTACGCGCTGAACATAGTGCACGCTCGAAACCAGTCCAACAGCTCGCAAAATGCGACCATTCGTCGATTTGGACAAAAAATGCCCATAATTTCCTTTCCGTTGGAGAGATTTCGACGTGCAACCGCCCAAATTACTGCATTTTACGCGCAGAACATAGTGCACGCTCTATTAAGCGTCGCAACCAGTCCAACAGCTAGCAAAATGCAATCATTCGCCCATTTTGACGACAAATGTCCGTTATTTCCGTTCCGTATGAGATATTGCGACGTTTAAACGCCCAAATTACTGCATTTTAAGCGCAGAACATATTGCACGCTCTATTAAGCGTCGAAACCAGTCCAACAGCTCGCAAAATGCGACCATTCGTCGATTTGTACAAAAAATGGCCGTAATTTCCTTCCCGTTGGAGGGATTTCGTCGTACAAACGCCCAATTTACTGCATTTTAAGCGTAGAACATAGTGCACGCTGTATAAAGCGTCGCAACCGGCAAACAACTCATGAAACGCGATAGTTCGTCGATTTTGACGTAAAATGTCCGTAAGTTCCTTTCCGTTGGAGAGAGTTTGACGTACAAACGCCCAAATTACTACATTTTACGCGCAGAACATAGTGCAGGCTCTATTAAGCGTCGAAGCCAGTCCAACAACTCGCAAAACTCGACCATTCGTCGATTTGGACAAAAAATGGCCGTAATTTCCTTTCCGTTGGCGAGAGTTCGACGTACAAACGCCCAAATTACTGCATTTTACGCGCAGAACATAGTGCACGCTCTATTAAGCGTCGAAACCAGCAAACAACTCGCAAAATGCAATCATTCGCCCATTTTGACGACAAATGTCCGTTATTTCCGTTCCGTATGAGATATTTCGACGTTTAAACGAACAAATTACTGCATTTTAAGCGCAGAACATAGTGCATGCTCTATTAAGCGTCGAAACCAGTCCAGCAGCTCGCAAAATGCGACCATTCGTCGATTTGTACAAAAAATGGCCGTAATTTCCTTCCCGTTGGAGGGATTTCGTCGTACAAACGCCCAATTTACTGTGTTACGTATTTATTAGTTTTAAGTCAAGTTAAGATTAAAATTCTGTAAAATTTTTTTTTTTTTTTTTTTATTTATTTTTGATTTATTTGTGATTTAGAGTTTAGTCGGAAGGGAAATATTGAAATGATATTATGGTGTATGAAGTATTTATTTGGATTTCCGATTAATACGGTAGTTGCTGCCACCAGAAATAGTCTAAGGACTATTTCAAAAATTTTATTTATTTCAAACGTTACGGGTAGCGTCGACTAGAGTATAATGCTACTGGCAAAACCGATTCCGCTTTTTGGCTAACCTGCTATGTGCAGGGATACTAGCACGGGAGAGGATTAAAGCTGGATACAATATTTGAATGTCAAATTTTTCGTTGCTTGATATGAATTTATTTTTTTTACGTTTTGCCTTCTTCTTCTCTTTTAATTTCGCTATAATAGTTTGTCGTTGGAACCAAAGCTCAGTTTATTTGCCACGATGGATTCTATCACCACGATTTTCTTGCCTTTGAGTTTGATTATTGAGGGTGATTCTAACGATCCTCTCTGTGTGGAACTTGTGTGATTTCGCAAGCCTTGCCCAAAGACGGGCAGTATTTTGCCAACAATGGGAGGAGGAATGCGAAGATCGATAGGCGTTTTCGATTATTGAAAACACCGTTTGCACAAGTCAACACAGCGAACGATCCTTCGGTTAAATTTTTAAAGGAAATTGTTCTACTATTTCTCTCTCCTTTTTGTATAATTGCATGCAATGATGGCAAGGAAATTGGTCAATAGAAATGCCGGTATCGCTCTTAATATTCGATCGACGTCAACGATGTATTTAATGGTCCTCTCTGTGCGGGACTTGTGTGATTTCGCAAGCCTTGCCCAAAGACGGGCAATATTTTGCCAACAATGGGAGGAGGAATGCGAAGATCAACGGGTGTTTCAGTAGCTGAAAACACCGTTTGCACAAGCCAACACAGCGAACACCCCCTTTTGTTTAAAGTTTAAAATAATGATTCTATCTTCAAACCGTTCACGGAAATAAAACGAGATTGATGATAGGTAATTCTCGAGTGCAACGAAATTATCAGAGAAGAAGGAAATATTTTTAAAATTTATTTTCTTACCTTGAGAAACCAGTGGCGTCGGGTGCCATCACTTCGTCTGCTCTGATGGTCGTTGGTGTTTTAATTTCTGGGTTTATTTCTCGAAACTCGGATATAATTTATTATCAAACTTTTACTTTATTTATTTGTTTCGATACACGGTTTACAAATTACTAACCGAATTAATACCGCAATTACAATGCGCTTTTGTTTAAGCGATGAAATGAAGACTTCAAAATATTTTATTTTTCCTAAGTCGCGACTTTCCTTTCTTGTCTAGACAACTAAAGACCGCCGAAACGCAAAGTGTTATACAAGATTTCTAAACGCACGATATAGCACGGTATAAGACGTTATAATGAACGTATTAATTATACTGCTCGCTGCTCTATGTGCTATGCTTATTTATAATGCCATCCCCACGAGGTGGTGGTTGTGGTGGTGGTCCACTGGGAGTACCCTTCCGTGGGAATCGGGATTTTGCAGTTTTGGCTTCCAGAGATCGTACGTGAGAGAATGTAAGTTTCATATTTCGACTTAGTTCCACTCGGTCCAGTGTTTCTGCTGAGCTAGCGTCTAGGAGACTTGAGACGTTCCATGCTGGTCTTGTCTTTTCCGAGAATCTTCCATGTTTGTACCGTGGGATTTATCTGTGTTTCTTCGGCACGTGCAAGGGCTGGCGGCTGCAGCATCATTATCATTTCGATGTTTGCTCGGGCAACACGCGCGATCCGCTGCTCTCCCACAACAAGGGCCTCCTCCTTCGAATTAGTTTGCGTAAGTTTGATTTAGATAGATATTTGTATATTATGGTTGTTTTCGTGATTTTGATCCTTTTTCCTTTTCTTGTTGTTTCTCTAGGCTTCGGTGATCGACGTTTAAACAATGTTTGCGGAGGCATTTCCATCAGGGGTTCCTATCCAGACTTCTATGGTGCGTACTTTGTCTTATTTTTAATCCGCTTGATTCGTTCTGTTTCGTTTTATTTAAACTATATTGTATTGTTTCAGCGCAAGCGAAAGAGGGATTCCGAAGAACCCATGGGCGATTTGGGAAGGCCCATCAAACGTATGCGTGAGTTCAGCGAACTTTATCCTGGAGCTCCTTGCTTCGATTTTGATTTGGTGTAGGTGCTTCGTTGGTTCGTTGTTTGGTGATCGCGTGTTCCTTATTATTATATTTTGTTTTGATGCATTTTGTTTTTTTCTTCTCTCTTTTTTTTTGTGTGTGTTCAATATATATATATATATACTTTTTTTAAACGTGATAGTGTAAGGTTATTTTATTTAGTTCTTTTTGTTTGTTAAATATATGTGTATTTAATTTTATATTCCCCCCTTTTTTCTTTGTTAATTATATATATATATATTTTTATATTTATATTTGACAATGTAGTTGCGCATAGAATTTATTAAAGAAAAACGTTAACGATGTGTTTTCATGATTTGTTCCTCACGCCTGATTTCCATTAATCCCTAATATTCCTATCACCGTAACGCGTGTTATTGTGTTAGTTGTTCCGAAGTATCGAAGTAATTTTCTATCGCTTGTTTTTCCGCAATTAGAACATTAATATCGTTATTATTACTTTAAAGTGACAATAGTATTGTTGGTGTGAATATATATATATAAATTTAGGTTGTGTGTCATTTTAATATGACTAATGTTTTGTAATTCATCAATAGTGTTTAACTTTATACTTCCCTTTTTTAATTAATTATATATATATTCATATTTGACAATGTAGTTGCGCATAGAATTTATTAAAGAAAAATGTTAATAATGTGTTTTCATGATTTGTTTCTCGCGTCTGGTTTCCATTAATCCCTAATATCCCTATAACCATAACGCGTGTTCCGATGCGCGTGTAAATCTAACATGGCTGCTCATAAGTGAGGTTATAGTGGCGGGTCTTTAGTTTTGTTTAATATCGAAGTATTTTCTGTCGGTCGTGTTTCCTTATTTTACCGCAATTAGAACATTTGTTTATTAATAGTGTTATTCGTATTACTTTAAAGTGACAATAGTATTGTTCGTGTGAATATACATATATATATATTTATTTATTTATATTGTGTGTGATTTTAATATGATTAATGTTTTGTAATTCTTCGATAGCTTTATTTATTGTTTTGAGTAGTTTATTTTATAGAGTATTTGATAATATAAGACAAACTCATATACACACAATATATATATATGTATATGTATATATTTCTTCTGGCAGTGTAGTATTTATACCAGATGAAATGTTAATTGTTTATTAACTTCATTTAATAAGATAGAACACACACACACGCACGTATATATGTATATAATTTTGGCAGTGTGATTTTCATTTCGATTCTTTAGCGATGTAATGTTGTGTATTTCAGGTTATGTGTCAATTATTTGATTTCATATATACATATATATATATCTGGTATTGTGACAACATAGTATTGAAGGTTTTATTTCTAAATTATTGTGTGTTTAATGCGTTTTTACATATTAGTGTTTGATGGTAGAATTTCTGTATGCAAACCTTCAAGTCGTTGCGGTGTCAATTATTTTGAACGTTTGACCTATCGACAGGTTGTTACTTAGTCCCAAGTGTTGCGTTGTGTGTTCTATTTCTTTTGTAGATTATTAGTAGTAATTTAGTTTAGAATATAGGTTATTTATATATATTTTATATATAGACATGCATGTTTCGTAATGTAGTTCTTATTTTATAACTCTTTACCGGAACGTAGGCTAGTTTTAAGTATGTATCTTAGATTACTGATTTGATTTAATAATATAGAATGCGCACACATATATATATTTCTGACAATGTAAGCTTTATTTTTTTAGTAATATAATATTGTATGTTTTATGTATTAGTTAGATTATTAGTTTTTGATTTCATATACACATATATTTCATAAGTTGATAATATTGTATTTGTTGCATAGTATTGGAGGTACTGTCTCTAATATTTACTAGATTATTACATGTTTGGCATATATGTTTATACTTATATGTAACTGTCCGAGTTGTTGCGGCGTTGATTGATTAAAATATATTTATATATACATATATTCCTAGTGTTTCAATCATTTCCCTTTCTGTAGTTATTCTTATTTCCTGGTTTATTTGTTTGGTTCGTGACTCGTTCAATCCATTAGTTGGTTCTATTTATTTTATTTTATGCTGGTTGAGTTTATATTATATTGAACCATAGGTTTTCAAATGGCAAGTCGGTTATTGGTAGGTTTATTTAGAGTTGTGTGTATATGTATTTCGTTTATTGGTTGGATCTGTTAGTCGCTCTCATTTTGTTAATCCTTCCTTTCGTTTCGTAGTGCCGTGTGTTCGTTTGTGCATCCAAATCCTTATTCGCGTGTTTTGTATAGAGTAGGTTTCTTGTTCTTCTTACGGCACGTGCGGAGCGCGGGACGTGACAACTGCATTTTAAGCGTAGAACATAGTGCACGCTGTATAATGCGTCGAAACCGGCAAACAACTCATAAAACGCGATAGTTCGTCGATTTTGACGTAAAATGACCGTAAGTTCCTTTCCGTTGGAGAGATTTCGACGTACAAACGCCCAAATTACTACATTTTACGCGCAGAACATAGTGCCCGCTATATAAAGTGTCGAAACCAGCAAACAACTCGCAAAATGCAATCATTCGCCCATTTTGACGACAAATGTCCGTTATTTCCGTTCCGTATGAGATTTTTCGACGTTTAAACGAACAAATTACTGCATTTTATGCGCAGAACATAGTGCACGCTCTATTAAGCGTCGAAACCAGTCCAACAACTCGCAAATCACGACCAGTCGTCGATTTGGACCAAAATTACTGTAATTTCCTTCCCGTTGGAGAGAGTTCGTCGTATAAACGCCCAAATACCTGCATTTTACGCGCAGAACATAGTGCACGCTCTATTAAGCGTCGAAACCAGTCCAACAGCTCGCAAAATGCGACCATTCGTCGATTTGTACAAAAAATGGCCGTAATTTCCTTCCCGTTGGAGGGATTTCGTCGTACAAACGCCCAATTTACTGCGTTTAAGCGTAGAACATAGTGCACGCTGTATAAAGCGTCGAAGCCAGTCCAACAACTCGCAAAACTCGACCATTCGTCGATTTGGACAAAAATGACTGTACTTTCCTTCCCATTGGAGAGACTTCGTAGTATAAACGCCCAAATTACGGCATTTTTGGAGCAGAACATAGTGCACGCTATATAAAGTGTCGCAACCAGCAAACAACTCGCAAAATGCAATCATTCGTCCATTTTGACGACAAATGTCCGTTATTTCCGTTCCGTACGAGATATTTCGACGTTTAAACGCCCACATTACTGCATTTTAAGCGCAGAACATAGTGCACGCTATATAAAGCGTCGAAACCAGCAAACAACTCGCAAAATGCAATCATTCGCCCATTTTGACGACAAATGTCCGTTATTTCCGTTCCGTATGAGATATTTCGACGTACAAACGCCCAAATTACTGCATTTTAAGCGCAGAACATAGTGCACGCTGTATAAAGCGTCGAAACCGGCAAACAACTCATAAAACGCGATAGTTCGTCGATTTTGACGTAAAATGACCGTAAGTTCCTTTCCGTTGGAGAGAGTTCGACGTTTAAACGCCCAAATTACTGCATTTTAAGCGCAGAACATTGTGCACGCTCTATTAAGCGTCGAAACCTGTCCAACAACTCGCAAATCTCGACCATTCGTCGATTTGGACCAAAATTACTGTAATTTCCTTCCCGTTGGAGGGATTTCGTCGTACAAACGCCTAATTTACTGCATTTTAAGCGTAGAACATAGTGCACGCTGTATAAAGCGTCGAAACCGGCAAACAACTCATAAAACGCGATAGTTGGTCGATTTTGACGTCAAATGTCCGTTATTTCCGTTCCGTATGATATATTTCGACGTACAAACGCCCAAATTACTGCATTTAAAGCGCAGAGCATACTGCACGCTCTATTAAGCGTCGAAAGCAGTCCAACAACTCGCAAATCTCGACCATTCGTCGATTTGGACAAAAAATTACTGTAATTTCCTTCCCGTTTGAGATAATGCGAAGTTTAACCGCCCAAATTACTGCATGTTACGCGCTGAACGTAGTGCGCGCCCTATTAAGTGTCGATACCATCCCCACAACTCGTAAAAAACGACCATTCGTCGATTTGGACAAAACTGACTGTACTTTCTTTCCCGTTGGAGAGACTTCGTAGTATAAACGCCCAAATTACGGCATTTTTGGAGCAGAACATAGTGCACGCTATATAAAGTGTCGAAACCAGCAAACAACTCGCAAAATGCAATCATTCGCCCATTTTGACGACAAATGTCCGTTATTTCCATTCCATATGAGATATCTCGACGTTTAAACGCCCCAATTACTGCATTTTAAGCGCAGAACATAGTTCACGCTCTATTAAGCGTCGCAACCAGTCCAACAGCTCGCAAATCTCGACCATTCGTCGATTTGGACAAAAAATGGCCGTAATTTCCTTTCCGTTGGAGAGAGTTCGACGTACAAACGCCCAAATTACTGCATTCTACGCACAGAACATAGTGCACGCTCTATTAAGCGTCGAAACCAGTCCAACAACTTGCAAAACTCGACCATTCGTCGATTTGGACCAAAATTACTGTAATTTCCTTCCCGTTGGAGAGAGTTCGTCGTATAAACGCCCAAATACCTGCATTTTACGCGCAGAACATAGTGCACGCTCTATTAAGCGTCGCAACCAGTCCAACAGCTCGCAAAATGCGACCATTCGTCGATTTGTACAAAAAATGGCCGTAATTTCCTTCCCGTTGGAGGGATTTCGTCGTACAAACGCCCAATTTACTGCATTTTAAGAGTAGAACATAGTGCACGCTGTATAAAGCGTCGAAACCGGCAAACAACTCATAAAACGCGATAGTTCGTCGATTTTGACGTAAAATGACCGTAAGTTCCTTTCCGTTGGAGAGAGTTCGACGTTTAAACGCCCAAATTACTGCATTTTAAGTGCAGAACATTGTGCACGCTCTATTAAGCGTCGAAACCTGTCCAACAACTCGCAAATCTCGACCATTCGTCGATTTGGACAAAAAATGCCCGTAATTTCCTTTCCGTTGGAGAGAGTTCGACGTACAAACGCCCAAATTACTACATTTTACGCGCAGAACATAGTGCACGCTATATAAAGTGTCGAAACCAGCAAACAACTCGCAAAATGCAATCATTCGCCCATTTTGACGACAAATGTCCGTTATTTCCGTTCCGTATGAGATATTTCGACGTTTAAACGAACCAATTACTGCATTTTAAGCGCAGAACATAGTGCACGCTCTATTAAGCGTCGAAACCAGTCCAGCAGCTCGCAAAATGCGACCATTCGTCGATTTGTACAAAAAATGGCCGTAATTTCCTTCCCGTTGGAGGGATTTCGTCGTACAAACGCCCAATTTACTGCATTTTAAGCGTAGAACATAGTGCACGCTGTATAAAGCGTCGAAACCGGCAAACAACTCATAAAACGCGATAGTTGGTCGATTTTGACGTAAAATGTCCGTTATTTCCGTTCCGTATGATATATTTCGACGTACAAACGCCCAAATTACTGCATTTTAAGCGCAGAACATAGTGCACGCTCTATTAAGCGTCGAAAGCAGTCCCACAACTCGCAAATCTCGACCATTCGTCGATTTGGACAAAAAATTACTGTAATTTCCTTCCCGTTTGAGATAATGCGAAGTTTAACCGCCCAAATTACTGCATGTTACGCGCTGAACGTAGTGCTCGCCCTATTAAGTGTCGATACCATCCCCACAACTCGTAAAAAACGACCATTCGTCGATTTGGACAAAACTGACTGTACTTTCTTTCCCGTTGGAGAGACTTCGTAGTATAAACGCCCAAATTACGGCATTTTTGGAGCAGAACATAGTGCACGCTATATAAAGTGTCGAAACCAGCAAACAACTCGCAAAATGCAATCATTCGCCCATTTTGACGACAAATGTCCGTTATTTCCATTCCATATGAGATATCTCGACATTTAAACGCCCCAATTACTGCATTTTAAGCGCAGAACATAGTGCACGCTCTATTAAGCGTCGCAACCAGTCCAACAGCTCGCAAATCTCGACCATTCGTCGATTTGGACAATAAATGGCCGTAATTTCCTTTCCGTTGGAGAGAGTTCGACGTACAAACGCCCAAATTACTGCATTCTACGCACAGATCATAGTGCACGCTCTATTAAGCGTCGAAACCAGTCCAACAACTTGCAAAACTCGACCATTCGTCGATTTGGACCAAAATTACTGTAATTTCCTTCCCGTTGGAGAGAGTTCGTCGTATAAACGCCCAAATACCTGCATTTTACGCGCAGAACATAGTGCACGCTCTATTAAGCGTCGCAACCAGTCCAACAGCTCGCAAAATGCGACCATTCGTCGATTTGTACAAAAAATGGCCGTAATTTCCTTCCCGTTGGAGGGATTTCGTCGTACAAACGCCCAATTTACTGCATTTTAAGAGTAGAACATAGTGCACGCTGTATAAAGCGTCGAAACCGGCAAACAACTCATAAAACGCGATAGTTCGTCGATTTTGACGTAAAATGACCTGTTACGTATTTATTAGTTTTAAGTCAAGTTAAGATTAAAATTCTGTAAAATTTTTTTTTTTTTATTTATTTATTTTTGATTTATTTGTGATTTAGAGTTTAGTCGGAAGGGAAATATTGAAATGATATTATTGTGTATGAAGTATTTATTTGGATTTCCGATTAATACGGTAGTTGCTGCCACCAGAAATAGTCTAAGGACTATTTCAAAAATTTTATTTATTTCAAACGTTACGGGTAGCGTCGACTAGAGTATAATGCTACTGGCAAAACCGATTCCGCTTTTTGGCTAACCTGCTATGTGCAGGGATACTTTCACGGGAGAGGATTAAAGCTGGATACAATATTTGAATGTCAAATTTTTCGTTGCTTGATATGAATTTATTTTTTTTACGTTTTGCCTTCTTCTTCTCTTTTAATTTCGCTATAATAGTTTGTCGTTGGAACCAAAGCTCAGTTTATTTGCCACGATGGATTCTATCACCACGATTTTCTTGCCTTTGAGTTTGATTATCGAGGGTGATTCTAACGATCCTCTCTGTGTGGAACTTGTGTGATTTCGCAAGCCTTGCCCAAAGACGGGCAATATTTTGCCAACAATGGGAGGAGGAATGCGAAGATCGATAGGCGTTTTCGATTATTGAAAACACCGTTTGCACAAGTCAACACAGCGAACGATCCTTCGGTTAAATTTTTAAAGGAAATTGTTCTACTATTTCTCTCTCCTTTTTGTATAATTGCATGCAATGATGGCAAGGAAATTGGTCAATAGAAATGCCGGTATCGCTCTTAATATTCGATCGACGTCAACGATGTATTTAATGGTCCTCTCTGTGCGGGACTTGTGTGATTTCGCAAGCCTTGCCCAAAGACGGGCAATATTTTGCCAACAATGGGAGGAGGAATGCGAAGATCAACGGGTGTTTCAGTAGCTGAAAACACCGTTTGCACAAGCCAACACAGCGAACACCCCCTTTTGTTTAAAGTTTAAAATAATGATTCTATCTTCAAACCGTTCACGGAAATAAAACGAGATTGATGATAGGTAATTCTCGAGTGCAACGAAATTATCAGAGAAGAAGGAAATATTTTTAAAATTTATTTTCTTACCTTGAGAAACCAGTGGCGTCGGGTGCCATCACTTCGTCTGCTCTGATGGTCGTTGGTGTTTTAATTTCTGGGTTTATTTCTCGAAACTCGGATATAATTTATTATCAAACTTTTACTTTATTTATTTGTTTCGATACACGGTTTACAAATTACTAACCGAATTAATACCGCAATTACAATGCGCTTTTGTTTAAGCGATGAAATGAAGACTTCAAAATATTTTATTTTTCCTAAGTCGCGACTTTCCTTTCTTGTCTAGACAACTAAAGACCGCCGAAACGCAAAGTGTTATACAAGATTTCTAAACGCACGATATAGCACGGTATAAGACGTTATAATGAACGTATTAATTATACTGCGCGCTGCTCTATGTGCTATGCTTATTTATAATGCCATCCCCACGAGGTGGTGGTTGTGGTGGTGGTCCACTGGGAGTACCCTTCCGTGGGAATCGGGATTTTGCAGTTTTGGCTTCCAGAGATCGTACGTGAGAGAATGTAAGTTTCATATTTCGACTTAGTTCCACTCGGTCCAGTGTTTCTGCTGAGCTAGCGTCTAGGAGACTTGAGACGTTCCATGCTGGTCTTGTCTTTTCCGAGAATCTTCCATGTTTGTACCGTGGGATTTATCTGTGTTTCTTCGGCACGTGCAAGGGCTGGCGGCTGCAGCATCATTATCATTTCGATGTTTGCTCGGGCAACACGCGCGATCCGCTGCTCTCCCACAACAAGGGCCTCCTCCTTCGAATTAGTTTGCGTAAGTTTGATTTAGATAGATATTTGTATATTATGGTTGTTTTCGTGATTTTGATCCTTTTTCCTTTTCTTGTTGTTTCTCTAGGCTTCGGTGATCGACGTTTAAACAATGTTTGCGGAGGCATTTCCATCAGGGGTTCCTTATTATTATATTTTGTTTTGATGCATTTTGTTTTTTTCTTCTCTTTTTTTTTTTTTTTGTGTGTGTTCAATATATATATATATATACTTTTTTTTTTAAACGTGATAGTGTAAGGTTATTTTATTTAGTTTTTTTGTTTGTTAAATATATGTGTATTTAATTTTATATTCCCCCCTTTTTTCTTTGTTAATTATATATATATATATTTTTATATTTATATTTGACAATGTAGTTGCGCATAGAATTTATTAAAGAAAAACGTTAACGATGTGTTTTCATGATTTGTTCCTCACGCCTGATTTCCATTAATCCCTAATATTCCTATCACCGTAACGCGTGTTATTGTGTTAGTTGTTCCGAAGTATCGAAGTAATTTTCTATCGCTTGTTTTTCCGCAATTAGAACATTAATATCGTTATTATTACTTTAAAGTGACAATAGTATTGTTGGTGTGAATATATATATATAAATTTAGGTTGTGTGTCATTTTAATATGACTAATGTTTTGTAATTCATCAATAGTGTTTAACTTTATATTTCCCTTTTTTAATTAATTATATATATATATTCATATTTGACAATGTAGTTGCGCATAGAATTTATTAAAGAAAAATGTTAATAATGTGTTTTCATGATTTGTTTCTCGCGTCTGGTTTCCATTAATCCCTAATATCCCTATAACCATAACGCGTGTTCCGATGCGCGTGTAAATCTAACATGGCTGCTCATAAGTGAGGTTATAGTGGCGGGTCTTTAGTTTTGTTTAATATCGAAGTATTTTCTGTCGGTCGTGTTTCCTTATTTTACCGCAATTAGAACATTTGTTTATTAATAGTGTTATTCGTATTACTTTAAAGTGACAATAGTATTGTTCGTGTGAATATACATATATATATATTTATTTATTTATATTGTGTGTGATTTTAATATGATTAATGTTTTGTAATTCTTCGATAGCTTTATTTATTGTTTTGAGTAGTTTATTTTATAGAGTATTTGATAATATAAGACAAACTCATATACACACAATATATATATATGTATATGTATATATTTCTTCTGGCAGTGTAGTATTTATACCAGATGAAATGTTAATTGTTTATTAACTTCATTTAATAAGATAGAACACACACACACGCACGTATATATGTATATAATTTTGGCAGTGTGATTTTCATTTCGATTCTTTAGCGATGTAATGTTGTGTATTTGAGGTTATGTGTCAATTATTTGATTTCATATATACATATATATATCTGGTATTGTGACAACATAGTATTGAAGGTTTTATTTCTAAATTATTGTGTGTTTAATGCGTTTTTACATATTAGTGTTTGATGGTAGAATTTCTGTATGCAAACCTTCAAGTCGTTGCGGTGTCAATTATTTTGAACGTTTGACCTATCGACAGGTTGTTACTTAGTCCCAAGTGTTGCGTTGTGTGTTCTATTTCTTTTGTAGATTATTAGTAGTAATTTAGTTTAGAATATAGGTTATTTATATATATTTTTATATATAGACATGCATGTTTCGTAATGTAGTTCTTATTTTATAACTCTTTACCGGAACGTAGGCTAGTTTTAAGTATGTATCTTAGATTACTGATTTGATTTAATAATATAGAATGCGCACACATATATATATTTCTGACAATGTAAGCTTTATTTTTTTAGTAATATAATATTGTATGTTTTATGTATTAGTTAGATTATTAGTTTTTGATTTCATATACACATATATTTCATAAGTTGATAATATTGTATTTGTTGCATAGTATTGGAGGTACTGTCTCTAATATTTACTAGATTATTACATGTTTGGCATATATGTTTATACTTATATGTAACTGTCCGAGTTGTTGCGGCGTTGATTGATTAAAATATATTTATATATACATATATTCCTAGTGTTTCAATCATTTCCCTTTCTGTAGTTATTCTTATTTCCTGGTTTATTTGTTTGGTTCGTGACTCGTTCAATCCATTAGTTGGTTCTATTTATTTTATTTTATGCTGGTTGAGTTTATATTATATTGAACCATAGGTTTTCAAATGGCAAGTCGGTTATTGGTAGGTTTATTTAGAGTTGTGTGTATATGTATTTCGTTTATTGGTTGGATCTGTTAGTCGCTCTCATTTTGTTAATCCTTCCTTTCGTTTCGTAGTGCCGTGTGTTCGTTTGTGCATCCAAATCCTTATTCGCGTGTTTTGTATAGAGTAGGTTTCTTGTTCTTCTTACGGCACGTGCGGAGCGCGGGACGTGACACCCCCGCCCTTGGAGTTCAAATTTCCAGAGGAAATTTGACTGATGGTGTCTCTGAGTTCGTTCAAGGCGAATGTAGATGTCGTTGGTTGTTGAGTGACCGCCGGTGTTATCGATATCCCTTGAGGTTGTGCTGTTTGATCATCGATATTTCGTCCTCTTTTGAGGTATAGTAGCAGGTGGGTGACTGAGCCGCATATTGCTCCTAATAGGGCGATTCCACATCCGTAAGTTTCACGTAATTGATATCCGTGTATGACTATATCTATTATCGTCTTGATTAATTTAAATATTACGAGTATTCCAAATATTGCTGCACTGACAGTTCCAAATTCCATGAAACCAGTCCATAAGCTTGATACTGTATTTTTCGCTATTGTGGTTAGTGTGTTTTCGTCCATCATTCCCAGGATGTTTACTGTTCCAGGGACGATTGTTTTTCCTGACGCTCCTCTGGCCAATGTGTGCAGTTTTTTGCGATCGTACTGAATGACGATGGTACTGAATATCGCCACGTTTGGCGCACGTCCTGGCGGAGTTCCTGTGGTGGTTCCATGGGCTTTGGTACGAATTTGTGCCAGAGTCCGTCGATGTTGTAGAACGTAGGTAGTACTGCGCTACATTCTCTATGGTATCCGTGTTACGTTAGGGTGTGTGTTTTTGGCATTAGAAATGCGGTGCGATTCCCTTGCCAAACGGGTAGTTCCGAGTAGCATTCTGTTGTTTGTCGTATCCTACCAGGCCATATGATATTTTAATGAGGGTAAGTACGATGACCAGGTGATTCATCTTCCTATTAACAATTTGTTAAATTGTTTCTTACTCTCGAGTTTATTTGAAATAAGAATAACTTTTTGTTTTATTTTAGGTTTTACATATAAGTTATCAGTGAAAATTATGAAAGCTACTTGGGTTATAATTATATACATATATGCATACGTATTGGTAAGTAATGAGATATGTTTTATTGTTATAAATATATATGTATATATCATCATAGATATTACAAATATGGCTTGTTATATGTGCGTGTAATGGTAAATATGGCGGCTTATTTATGAGTCATTTGCATTATCAATGGAAGTGAGTGTGTAAATATCGCCTACTTTACAACATGCGTGTATATATATTGGTAGACATAAGTAAAAATCACATGTACAGTTATAAATGTTGTTTGTTCATAGGTGGATAGCATAAGTATTTGCGTAGCATACAAGCACTTCATGGTTCTACGGTGCGGAATGCTATTCCTTCAACTAAAAAGTGTCTTTCGAGGAGAGTCAGATTATTGTAAACAATCATGCATTGGATGCATGATATAGCGGGTTGTAGATCCGCTATGTTTATGTCGCACATACGACAGTGTTTTACACGTGTTCTTGCAGGTATTCCGCATAAGAAATGAGCGGACGGCTCGACACATAGGTCCTGGTCGTCTGGATCTAACTCGTCGAAACAGTCTTGACAAAAATAGCCGTTATCTAAACGGTGGGCGGAGCGTATCAACCGAACACAGAGGCAAGATTGAACATCCTCCGTCTCCTCCACATCGAATGCGGGAACGGGCCCATCTGGGTTCTCTATGCCCGAGTTGATGAACTCGTCGCCCGTTCTGTACATACATATAAAACAGTTAATATATATAAAAATTAAAAAAAAAAAAATTGTTTCGTTCGGACTTGTTTTTTTTTTTTTTTTTTTTTTTGTACGAATACTGTATCCCTGTATATAATATAATATATATAATGTGTTACGATTATGTTAGTTGTTATTTAATATATATATATTTTCCTTATCTCTCTTTGTCTTTCTTTCTCTTTTTTTTTTTCTTTTTTTTTTATTATTATTATTATTATTATTAGTACCTAACATTACTATTATGATGCTGTATTACATTGTGTTGGTTATTATTCGTATTGAGGTGTGTATGTATGGGGTGCGCGACGAATTTTTAACATGGCCGCTCACGTGTATCTTTGGTATGGCGTTGATTTAACGTTAACAGTGGTGTATTGTTGAAATAACCAATTAATTATTAATCATTATGATTTATTTAGTGGTGTTTTGTAATATTGTTTTGTGTTTCATGATATTGTGTGTGCAAATACAGTGTACTACTTTAATGTAATAGTCATGACTTGCATCTATATAAGTCTCGTTTAATTTAGTTAATGCTTTGTGTATTGTGTTACCAGTCACTTTCCTGTAACATAACTTTATTTCTTTGTACTGAGTTCAGTCATGTCTTGTTGTTAACATTTAGTTAGTTTATCTTGATTAATTCCTAACCTATTTCTGTGTTTATCGACCTTTCATATTTTCCCTATTAATTTATTATTGCTTGTGCTTACTATATGTTATTATTTTATATATGATATGTATTAGTTTCCTTATTAGTGATTAAAATTTATTTATTAGATTAACATTATCTGTGATTCTTCGGATTCTACTCTTTCGATGCTGCGACTCTTACCTGGATCATTCCCACAACATCATCCGATTCTTCGATATGCCTTGGATACTTACTACGGTTGCCTTCAATCGTCTTACATCTGTGGCCTTAAAGGTACTGTTTAATTTATTTAACTTAATACGTGTGCATTACAAAATCCGCTTCTACATGTTAGATACAATACTACGTAGATTGATACATAATGAAATATCCTTTTATTCCGGTTATATGTATTACTAACTCTGAATTAATCTATCATAATTATTTCCTAACCACTTTCTTTACTTATCAGCTATTTTATTTCTTCTTATTAATCTGCGAAATTCATGCATGTACACTTCCTTGTATGGTGATTGATTGTTCACGAGGTAAGTTGCACTTTCACTGTTTTAGTTGTTCGTTGAACTAACACGTTTTACATTCAAACAGTAATTGGAGCACTCGTAATAATCTTCTTTTGCTTTTTCAGGTTTTTGCTGTCTGCGTTATTCGACAAACAGTGTCACGCTTCTGCAGTTTTGTTATAATATTTAGTAATGTTGTATTTTGCATTAAGGCCATTGAAGTTAATTCGTTCGTTTATTTTCAGCTGGCTGTCGTACATGGTGTTCCGCAAACAGGGATCCATAACTTATTTTGCACGTAAACCTTCTTGTATGACGATTACTTGTTCATGAGGTAACTTTCACTTGCACTCTTTTAATTATTTATTGAATCAACACGTTTCATATTCAAACAGTAATTGGAGTACACATAATAAATTTTTCCATTTTCTTTTAGGTTTCCGCTATCTGTATTATTCGACGAACAGTGTCACATCTCCTTTTGATTTAACCACAATATAGTTATAACATTTAGTAACCTCATATTTTGCACTGAAACAATTGAAACTAATTTATTCACTTATTTTAGGTAACTGTCATGCACTACGTTCCACGAACAAGGAATCATAACCTATATTTGCACATACACTTTCTTGTTCACAAGGTAACTTTCACTTTCACTAGTTAATTATTCATTGAGTTAACACATTTTATATTTAAACGATAATTGAGGCACACTTAATAATTTTCCTTTTTTTCTTTTAGGTATCTTTTCGCTATCTGTATTATTCAACGAACAGCACTACAACATACACTACTGCACTACGTTGTCCACTGCAATCACTTCATTCATTGTTTATTTCGATTATGCGCTAGTTTTAACTTGTTTAAGTGCACTGTTCGCGGAATCCCTTTTACTTCAATCTTGACGTTTTGGTTCTGCAAGATTTCTAGCACCTTGTGTGGTCCAGTATATTGATCGGAAAACTTTCCTTTGCTAGGTTCCTTTAGTAGGTATACTAGATCTCCAATTTTGAAATTTTGAGGGTTAATTCGTCTGTCGTAATATTCTTTTGATCTTAGTTTGGATTTTATCAAATTTTCTCTTGCTGTTTGCTGCACGGTGTTGATTTTATCGAACAGGTCTCTGAGATATTCCGCATAAGTTGGTTCCACGTTTTCTACGATTGGTATTTCGCCAGTGGGTTCTCTGGCCAAGTGTCCAAAGACTAATTCATGCGGAGAGAATTTCGTTCCTTCGTGTACAGAGGTGTTATAGGAAAACATGGCTAATTCCACCCATTCGTCCCAATTTCTGGAATTTTCGATATATAACTTGAGATATTCCATCAATACGTGGTGAGATCTTTCGATCGAACCGTTACTTTGTGGATGATATGCCGTCGTAGTATATTGTTTGATGCGGAATCTTTTTGCTACTTTCTTCATTAGTGAGGATGTAAAGTTCCTTCCTTGATCAGTGAGAATAGCTCTCGGTGACCCGAAACGACAAATAAATCGTTTTATAAAAGCGTCCGCTATCTCGGCTGAAGAGATTCCTCCTATTGGAATCCCGATTGAATATTTTGTTAATAGGTCTTGAATTGTTAATATGTATTCGTTTCCTTTTGCTGTCTTTGGTAGTGGACCGACGATATCCATACTAATTTTGTCGAAAGCCCTGCCCGGTGTATCAGTGAGTACCATTGGTTGCTTTGTCTTTATTCTAGTTAACTTTTTCAATTGGCATTCTTTACATGTTCTTACGTATTCCTGGATCTCCTTCTTCATATTTTCCCAATAATAACATTGTCGTATTCTTTGATACGTCTTCGTTACTCCTTTATGTCCTGCTACGGATGATTCGTGTTTTTCTCTTATTATGTTATTTCGTGCTTCCACAGGCGGGGTAATTACTTCCCCAGTGCAAATGGTGATGGTTAAGGTTTTTTCCATAAATATTTCTTTTAATTTTCTGATTGTATGTCGCCAGGGTATCTCTTCTAAATTTCCTTTGCTGATGCTAAAGGAAGTTAACTGTTTTTCATTTACTACATCTAGTAGAGATCTTAGCGAGTTTAATAAATTTTCTGGTGTTATTGGAATATTTCTATTTTCCTTTATCGGTAGGGATATGATGTATTTCCCAGAATCGTAATTCAATCTTGCTTTTTCTAACATTAAATCTTCATAACGAGGCAATTTTCCCGTCTCCTTCATTTCTAATGCTCCTTTATCTATCGCATTCCCATGTACATCTATAAATATTACTCTATGGTCTTTTACTCTCGTAATTGAGTCTCGGGTTTCTGAAATTCTTAATTCCGCGATTATCGTAGGTCTCGTGTCCTTTTCTCGTTGTTGAATTAATTCTGGATTTACAATGGAGGGCTCTTCTTCGCTCGTTGTATCCGTGTCTTCCTTTTCTCGATCGAGCTCGGCTAGTGCTTCGTCAAAATATTTTACGGGTGTTTCTTCTATGGTGAGATGTTTTCGAGTAGAAGGTTTTCCCTGTTTATCGTAATGCGATAATACGCGTGGCTTAGCCTCGAATATCGGAGAGTCCTCGGTCGAGGTATCCAATTGAAATCTTTTTACATGTGGATATCGATCTGGCGAATCTTCTTCTCGTTTCCTGATTGGCAAGCACATCTCTGGCGGATTTCGGGATAATGCATCTGCGTTCGCGTTCGCTCTACCTTCTTTATATTGGATATCAAATTCAAAGTCCGACAATTTCAATTTCCATTTCCAAATTCTCGAGGTGGGATCTTTAATGGAATTCATCCATACTAACGGTTTGTGATCAGTTATTATCGTAAACTTTCTACCATACAGGTATGGTCTGAAATGCATCGTACAGTAAACGATTGCCAGACACTCCTTTTCTATGGTAGAGTAGTTTTGTTCGGCGGAATTCAATAGTCTTGAGGCATATGCAATCGGTAAATCCTTTCCGATTTGCCCTTGACTCAGTACACCGCTTATTGCGTATCCTGATGCGTCTGTAGTAAGGTTAAAGGGTTCAGAAAAGTCTGGATACTGTAAAATGGGTTTTGTCATTAGCGCTGTCTTTAAATTATTGAATGCATTTTCTTGATTTTCTGTCCATTTAAAGGGAGTATCTTTCTTTAATAGTTGTGTCAATGGTTTCGCGACCTTGGAGAAATCGGGTATAAATTTCCTGTAGTATCCTGCTAGTCCCAGAAATTGTTTGATATTTTTCACCCTTTTCGGTCGTGGAAATTTTGATACGGCTTCGATTTTCTTTGGGTCGGGTTTTACGCCATCTTCACTAATTATGTGTCCTAAGTAATTCACCTCGTGTCGTAAAAATTCGCACTTATCAGGCTGTAATCGTAATTTAGCTTTCCTCAGTCTTTCCATTAACTTATTAAATTTAATTTCGTGTTCTTGGAGAGACCTCGAATAAATCACTATGTCATCCAGATAGACGAATAATTCTATTCCTTGCAGACCAGATAACACTGAGTTCATCAAACGTTGAAACGTTGCTGGGGCATTTTTTAATCCAAAGGGCATTCTTTTGAATTGAAAATGTCCGTATGGTGTCGAAAATGCAGTTTTGTGGGCATCTTCCTGTGACATACGGATCTGGTGAAAGCCTGATGCTAAGTCAAACGTGGAAAAATATTTTGCACTTCCTAATTGATCCAATATTTCTGTAATGTTGGGTAGTGGGAAAGCATCGCCGATCGTTTTATCGTTCAACTTTCTATAATCGATAACTAATCTCCAGCGTTTATTTCCTTGCGAATCAGGTTTTTTGGGTACAATCCAAAGCGGAGAGTTATATGGAGATACCGATGGTTCCACTACGTCCGTATCTAGTAATTCTTGAATTTGCCGATTTATCTCTTCTCGATGTACTGGTGGGTATCGATACTGTTTAGTATTAATTGGTATATCATCCGTTGTAATTATTCTATGTTCCAAAACTTCAGTTGCTTCCAATATATCTCCTGGAATATGAAACCTATCTTGATTATTACGAATCAACCTTTTAACATTTTCCGTTTCTTCTTTGTTCAAATGTTCGAGTCGTAGTAATTCAATTATTTTATCGTATCTACTTTCTTTCGATTTTAAAACTGTATTACACGCTGTCCTAGGAAGCGGGGATGGGTTTTCGAATTCCTTAATTACCATTGTCGGTGTTGTAAATTCGTAATTTCTTGAAGTAGTATTTATTACTCTTATGTAACCTTTTCCTTTATGATTCCTCACAACTGCATTACCAAAATAGATTCCTTTGATCGGCTCGATTCTGGGAATAAATCCCTCCTTTATTTCTGGATTTGCGATATTAATTGAACACGTCACTGAACTTCGCTTCGGTATAATTATTTTTTCTCTAGTATCGAAGGGTATATAAATATTTCCCCATTTGACATGCTTTTCCTCGTAATCTAAACGAGCTTTACAACCTGCAAAAAATTCGGATCCTAGGATTCCGTCTTGATCGATTAGCAATGAATCATCAACTACATGAAAATTAACCGGATGGCCCGCAACCTGTATTACCGTCTGCCCTAGGGAGACCAGGCTCGTTGCCGTAATTCCTCGCACTTCGATTGATTCCTTCTCGTCGATGATGGCTGAATCGGGTAAAGCAGGTTTTTTGATAATGTTAATTTCCGATCCAGAGTCTAATAATAAACTCGTCTTGGTTTTTAAATCTGGGGAGACTATTCGCGCAGTTGGAGTCGTTGGGGAATCATTAAATTTTACTGAAATAATTCGGAGAGGTCGTTGTCCGAATCTGAGTCCGACTCTTGGTGATTTTCCTTCGCCGGTTGCTTGCGCTTCACTCTTTCCTTTTTGTCTTGAGATTCCGGATTCTCTGTTTGTGACCTCGTTTGGTTGTGGGATGACTCCCCCACAGTATTTAGTGGTTGTTCGTTCGACCTTACGGTCGGCATTGCGTTCGTTCTGTCTCTCGTTACGGGTGGTGGAGTCGATCTCGCGGGGGCGGCTGCCCTTGTTCTGTTTGTTGCCGTCGGCGCCGGTCTCCTCGATGCCGCCTGTACTCTTGGGCGATTCGGCGTATCGTTCCTTCGTGGCTCGCCCCATTCTCCCGAAGGACGCGTTTGGTTTCCCGACGGTCTCGAATTATAGGGTACGATTAATCCGGCATCTACTCGGGCTTTAAATTTGTAACAGTCTTTCACTAAATGTCCGGGTTTTTTACAATAATTACATGTAATATTTTGTCTCGTAGTATTCGAAAAATTCTGCGAAGGAGGTGCCGATCTTCGATCTTGGATGTTGTTCCTGGCGTAGTTATTATTTGACGGGTTAACGTTATTTCGGTTGTTCCCGGTGTAATTGTTATTAGAAGGACGAGCGTTATTTCGGTTATTCTCGATGTAATTATTATTAGGGGGACGGACGTTGTTTCGGTTGTTATTACTTGAAAATGTCGGACGTTGGTATCGCATTCTGTCGTTTACTTGTTTTAGTTCCCGCGTTGCTTTTACGGCTTGGCGATACGCGTCTTCTAAAGATTGGTACTCGGATAACTTTACTCGTAAATATACTTCGTTCGGGAGTCCCTTAATGAAAGCCTCTCTGGTGTCCCAATCGATCGTATCTTGAACGTCTTGCGATATGGAACCGTATTGACATCTTTCTCCATCAATTATAGCCAATCTGAGATTTCTGACGCGGTCTATGTAATCTAGTATATTTTCTCCTGGTCGTTGGAATACCGTTCCCAACTCTCCCCTGTATTCGTTAACGGTTTTTCCTGGGCCGAACATATCTTTTAATTTATTCCCGAAATCGTTTAAAGTTACTACCTCATGGTCCTCTACGGCGAGAAACGCGTGTCCGCGAAGTTTATTCATTAGTAATTTTACTAACTGTGGCTCTTGATGCCTAGGAATCATATTTCGCGCTCGCTCGCATGATCTCAAAAACTGGAACACAGACGGTCTGTATCCGTCGAACACTGGTACTGATTCAATCGCGTCCTTTAATTTAATCGGCTGGTAATTATCAGTCAATCTTGTTTCTCGCGGTGTTATCGGTGATACGGGTATTTCGGTATCGTTCGTCTGTCTGCTTACGCGCACGTCTTCTTCTAATTTAATTAGTCTTGAGCTTATGTCGGTTAATACACGGAAATTTTCGTCCCATGCTTTCAATTTTTCCGTCAACGCCGAAAGCGTATCCTCGCTTAGCGACTCCCGGGCGGTCGACATTTTCCTACTTATTTTTTTTAGTTGATGTTCGTAAGAGCTTTAATCCTCTGCGGAGCGTATCCCACCGCTGCCACCAAAAATTTTAATCTATCTAACTGTGTTACGTATTTATTAGTTTTAAGTCAAGTTAAGATTAAAATTCTGTAAAATTTTTTTTTTTTTTTTATTTATTTTTGATTTATTTGTGATTTAGAGTTTAGTCGGAAGGGAAATATTGAAATGATATTATTGTGTATGAAGTATTTATTTGGATTTCCGATTAATACGGTAGTTGCTGCCACCAGAAATAGTCTAAGGACTATTTCAAAAATTTTATTTATTTCAAACGTTACGGGTAGCGTCGACTAGAGTATAATGCTACTGGCAAAACCGATTCCGCTTTTTGGCTAACCTGCTATGTG
Organism: Bombus sonorus; assembly: GCA_029958995.1. NCBI lineage: Eukaryota > Metazoa > Arthropoda > Insecta > Hymenoptera > Apidae > Bombus > Bombus sonorus. The sequence goes on along the minus strand of JARWAU010000129.1, from coordinate 2,494 downwards.
CAGGGATACTAGCACGGGAGAGGATTAAAGCTGGATACAATATTTGAATGTCAAATTTTTCGTTGCTTGATATGAATTTATTTTTTTTACGTTTTGCCTTCTTCTTCTCTTTTAATTTCGCTATAATAGTTTGTCGTTGGAACCAAAGCTCAGTTTATTTGCCACGATGGATTCTATCACCACGATTTTCTTGCCTTTGAGTTTGATTATCGAGGGTGATTCTAACGATCCTCTCTGTGTGGAACTTGTGTGATTTCGCAAGCCTTGCCCAAAGACGGGCAATATTTTGCCAACAATGGGAGGAGGAATGCGAAGATCGATAGGCGTTTTCGATTATTGAAAACACCGTTTGCACAAGTCAACACAGCGAACGATCCTTCGGTTAAATTTTTAAAGGAAATTGTTCTACTATTTCTCTCTCCTTTTTGTATAATTGCATGCAATGATGGCAAGGAAATTGGTCAATAGAAATGCCGGTATCGCTCTTAATATTCGATCGACGTCAACGATGTATTTAATGGTCCTCTCTGTGCGGGACTTGTGTGATTTCGCAAGCCTTGCCCAAAGACGGGCAATATTTTGCCAACAATGGGAGGAGGAATGCGAAGATCAACGGGTGTTTCAGTAGCTGAAAACACCGTTTGCACAAGCCAACACAGCGAACACCCCCTTTTGTTTAAAGTTTAAAATAATGATTCTATCTTCAAACCGTTCACGGAAATAAAACGAGATTGATGATAGGTAATTCTCGAGTGCAACGAAATTATCAGAGAAGAAGGAAATATTTTTAAAATTTATTTTCTTACCTTGAGAAACCAGTGGCGTCGGGTGCCATCACTTCGTCTGCTCTGATGGTCGTTGGTGTTTTAATTTCTGGGTTTATTTCTCGAAACTCGGATATAATTTATTATCAAACTTTTACTTTATTTATTTGTTTCGATACACGGTTTACAAATTACTAACCGAATTAATACCGCAATTACAATGCGCTTTTGTTTAAGCGATGAAATGAAGACTTCAAAATATTTTATTTTTCCTAAGTCGCGACTTTCCTTTCTTGTCTAGACAACTAAAGACCGCCGAAACGCAAAGTGTTATACAAGATTTCTAAACGCACGATATAGCACGGTATAAGACGTTATAATGAACGTATTAATTATACTGCGCGCTGCTCTATGTGCTATGCTTATTTATAATGCCATCCCCACGAGGTGGTGGTTGTGGTGGTGGTCCACTGGGAGTACCCTTCCGTGGGAATCGGGATTTTGCAGTTTTGGCTTCCAGAGATCGTACGTGAGAGAATGTAAGTTTCATATTTCGACTTAGTTCCACTCGGTCCAGTGTTTCTGCTGAGCTAGCGTCTAGGAGACTTGAGACGTTCCATGCTGGTCTTGTCTTTTCCGAGAATCTTCCATGTTTGTACCGTGGGATTTATCTGTGTTTCTTCGGCACGTGCAAGGGCTGGCGGCTGCAGCATCATTATCATTTCGATGTTTGCTCGGGCAACACGCGCGATCCGCTGCTCTCCCACAACAAGGGCCTCCTCCTTCGAATTAGTTTGCGTAAGTTTGATTTAGATAGATATTTGTATATTATGGTTGTTTTCGTGATTTTGATCCTTTTTCCTTTTCTTGTTGTTTCTCTAGGCTTCGGTGATCGACGTTTAAACAATGTTTGCGGAGGCATTTCCATCAGGGGTTCCTTATTATTATATTTTGTTTTGATGCATTTTGTTTTTTTCTTCTCTTTTTTTTTTTTTTTGTGTGTGTTCAATATATATATATATATACTTTTTTTTAAACGTGATAGTGTAAGGTTATTTTATTTAGTTTTTTTTGTTTGTTAAATATATGTGTATTTAATTTTATATTCCCCCCTTTTTTCTTTGTTAATTATATATATATATATTTTTATATTTATATTTGACAATGTAGTTGCGCATAGAATTTATTAAAGAAAAACGTTAACGATGTGTTTTCATGATTTGTTCCTCACGCCTGATTTCCATTAATCCCTAATATTCCTATCACCGTAACGCGTGTTATTGTGTTAGTTGTTCCGAAGTATCGAAGTAATTTTCTATCGCTTGTTTTTCCGCAATTAGAACATTAATATCGTTATTATTACTTTAAAGTGACAATAGTATTGTTGGTGTGAATATATATATATAAATTTAGGTTGTGTGTCATTTTAATATGACTAATGTTTTGTAATTCATCAATAGTGTTTAACTTTATATTTCCCTTTTTTAATTAATTATATATATATATTCATATTTGACAATGTAGTTGCGCATAGAATTTATTAAAGAAAAATGTTAATAATGTGTTTTCATGATTTGTTTCTCGCGTCTGGTTTCCATTAATCCCTAATATCCCTATAACCATAACGCGTGTTCCGATGCGCGTGTAAATCTAACATGGCTGCTCATAAGTGAGGTTATAGTGGCGGGTCTTTAGTTTTGTTTAATATCGAAGTATTTTCTGTCGGTCGT
>JARWAU010000128.1:0-147061 GCA_029958995.1 Bombus sonorus | reverse complement strand
GTTCGGTTTACGGTGTCTCCTGAGGCCTGTTGGGGTTTAGCGTTAATAATGGATTGCTCTTAACTCCCAGACTATGAGGAATCCCGCAAGGACCATCGCATCTGGCGTAGCATGTGCTAAACAGAAATTTGATCCGTGACAACAGCATCGTCACTTTCAGCGTATTCCATTTTCGTCGTCAGAACAGTCAAGAAGTCTACCACGATTCTACCCTTAAATTAATCTGTTTCGTTAAGTCTGACTAAAGCATCGAGAGATATCGCCAAGTCGCATCAAATTTCTGTAACGCATTAACTGTACTCATCGTGAAATACTTGTGACGCTCGTAATATTGTGTAATCTATTGTTGAAAATATACGTTATATTAACCTGTTAACACAGCGTTAATTTCAGTTAGCCACCTCTGTTATCCTAATCGAAAAAAGGGCAAGGACTCTTTCGCGGCGTCGATAAGCCGAATCGTAGCGAGAATTTACGCCTCTCGCTGACGCGTTTTCTTCGCAACCGCGTCTCTGCACGAACGGTCAAAACAACAGGGTTGGTCAAAAAGCAGTTAGACCACAGGGCAACGTGGTGATAATTCGCCCAGAAGCAGAAGACGGAGAAATAAAATAGAGCGAACAAGCATGCGACGCAGTGTTCACCCTTGTAAACCCCGCCAAAAGGGGATACAAGCCAGCGCAATCCGGAAGATAAGCGGCAACGGTCTAGTCGTAGAAACGACGAAACCAGGAAGTCTCAAAGCATTTACAGAGAACGAGAAGCTACAAGGCGCTGGACTAAAAGCCAGCACACCACAACGTCACCCCCCCCTTCAGCATGATCATGTACGACGTCCCGAGGAAGAAGATACTGGCATGCATAAGAAGGTAAAACCAGGTAAGACTGAGGGAGAGCGACGTTGCAGCCATCAAGTTCTGCTCAAGACCGGGACGCCGGGATCAACAGGAGACCAGCTGGGTATTCGAAGTACCCTTCCCCCTGCCGCAGGTAGGGGACAAGTTACTAAAAGGAAAAATATACATCTCCTGGAACGCGTGTAAACTTAGGGAATAGACAGCAATCAGTTGATGCTATAAGTGCCAAGGATACGGACACGTGGCAAAATGTTGCCTCGTAAATTACGAAAATTGCGTTCACTGCGCAGATAGTGGACACAGCACCAACGAATACCCAAACAAGGACAACGAACCAAACTGCGTAAACTGTAAAAAGCATAGAAGGTAAAATACTCGGGCTCGGCACAGAAAACGCGATTGCCTGTCGGGGCACGAAACAAAACCCATCAGTGGCAGTGATGGGAGGCAGACACACGACGCCGCTGGAGATCGCCGGCCTGTGCACAACTCACTGCGTATGTGCACAGATAGGCAAAGGAGCGGGGGTGCGACGGCGATCTATGCAGTATGTCATTACTTGCCGCCGAACGGGAACATCGGGGTCGGCATCCAACATCTAGAGAAAGTACTGCATAGCCTAAACGGAAAGAGAGTCATAGTCGGCATAGACGCGAACACCACATAGCTGCAATTGTATAGCAGGAATACCGACGAGAGAGGAGAAGCCGTGGAAGCCGTTATTGCACAATACGGCCTCCACGTCCTTAACAGAATAGGGCAGGCTTACACCTTCCAGACGACCCTATCGATGGGCGATCGAACATATATATAACCTCCAGCGACCACAGTATCCTGGAGACGCGATTGAATTTCAATAAACAAAGTAGACCGCCACATCCTCAGGAAAGGAGTTACAACACGAGAACAGCTATCTGGAAGAGATTCAAAGAGTCCACTTGGAGGAGCAAAAGGACCTCCGACAGACAACCCTCCAGCGAGCAGACGATGTTGAAAGAATAGCAGAGCGATTGCAGGAATCCTTGATATGAGCCTGCAACGCGGTCATCCCAAAGAAGAAATGGCACAATAGATCAGTGCCATGGTGAACTCGCCAGAGAAAAGCGGCGCACCTACCGGGCAAGAAGAAGATACCAAGGGACCAAGGACGCTGCAACGAGGGAACAAGAGAAACTGCGGTTCCGGGACACCCTGTTGAAGTACAAGAAGGCAGTAACGAAAGCGAAGATCCAGAGCTGGCAAGAATTTGTTACTAAAGAGCGTAAACAAGGGTTCTTGGGGAATCGTTGACAGTACGGTCACGGGCAAAGTAAGGAAGGCAGATACAGTATCAAAGCTGCAAACGCCACAAGGAGATATCTCCGACTGGTGATCAACCGCAGAAGCGATGCTGTCAGCCCACATACCGGATGATCAAGGACGTTCTGACACGGAGGAACCAGCCGAGGAATATGGGAACCCTCCCGAACGTCGCAGACACCGCACAGTTCCCGATGGAAGAGCTCTGCGGATCAGTCAAAAGAATGACGGTAGGGACGTATCTTGGACCCGAAATGAACGATGTGGAAGACATTCAACGCGCCATGGATGGACTCCACCAAGAAATACTAAAATTAGTGAGCGGCTACCTCTCTTGGGCGATCTTCACAAGAAAATGGCAAGTGGAAACTTCATCACCATTCCAAAAGAACCGAAACGAAACAGAAGTAGCACGAAGTCTTACAGGCCAAACTGCCTGCTCCCCATGGTGGGTGAATTACTGGAGGGACTACTGGCTCCAAGAATGTCAACCCTCTCTCATCATCTCGAGCTGAACGCGGACAGACAATACGGCTTCCGCCCCGGAAAATCGAGGACGAACGCGATAGTCCAACTCAAGGAGATAGCCGGGCAGATGAGCGACAAGATGTACGTTTTCGCTATCGCGCTCGACATATCAGGCGCCGTCGACAATGTATGGTGGCCAAACGTCGTGCACGAGGTAACGAGAAGAGTATCCCCCAACAACCTATGCAGGCTAAGACGGAGCTACTTCACAGACAGAACACTGCAAATCGTAGGCAAAAACGAAGTGATCGCCAAGCCCGTCACCAAAGGGTTCCCGCAGGAATCGGTAAAGTGTCCAAGTTTTTGGGATCTGATATTCTATGATCGGCTGGACGATCTAAGAACTTACACAACATAATGCGAGCCGGTCGCGTATGCGGACGTCATCATCATGCTGGTAGCAAGAAGCGACAGGACAGAGCTACAGAAGACAGGGCAGGAAGCAGTCACGAGTGTTTCCAACTGCTGCTCCAGGAACAAAAGTGGCATTGCCGGCGGGAAAAACAGGAATGTTCCTGCTGAACGGAAAATTGGTCTCGGAAAGGCCTCCAATTATCGAAATAAATGGAAAAAGAATTCGAAGGCGACAAGCGATAAATTACGTCGGACTGCACTTCTAGAGTGGCCCAAACATTAATAAACACATTGAGGTGACAACACAGAAAGCCAGTAATATGTTCAACAGCTTCGCAAAAGAGACCATGGCGATAATCACGTACGCCGCGGCCGGCTGGTAAGAACGGCCGCCTTGCCAGCATCTGGGCCTTCGAGCACTGCCACCACGATACCATACCCGAAGTCTGGACGAGCAGAGGTGTCGCTACTCCCCCCAGGCTAACACTCAAGCGCCCGCGGTACCAACTTATGTCATAGGTGGTACCACCGTGCGGATGTACGGCCACATCACTGCTGGCCTGATGACCTGCTAGCCGAGCATTCAGCAGACCAGCGGCATTTTTGTATCCACGGATTTATTCCGGCGGTCCCGTCCTTCGCATCGGGATCGTGGATGCGCTACTAACAAAAGCCGCGTAGAGAGAGTATAGGCGCTTAAGCGCACGTATACTCCCGGCGACCAACCCAACGGTGCGCATAGAGGACTCTCGTAGGCGGGACGCCCGTCCCGATTGCTCTCCCTGGCAGCGGGAACGTGGGTTTGTTAGCTCCCATAGGCTCGCACTCGGCGAGCCCCTCCCTGCGGAGAACACACAGTTCATCGGTGAGCACGGCGACATAAACAGCAAGCTGAAGACATTCCGGCTGAGCGAAGTTGACACAGGAGTCTGCCGCATGGAGGAAAATCCGCAGCACACACTTGAAGTATATCAACTCTTCGACGAAGAAGGACAGAGGCTGCGGAATTCCATACAGGCCATTGAACTAATATGGCCGAAAGAAAAGGGGGAGTTCATCACTAAGGATGTGTATCACCACGCCCAACACTTCACCAAGGGTAATCTGTTGGAAATGAAGAAATGAGTAGAGCCCTCTCAAGAAATGAGGGGCCCTCTCCAACAGCGAAGACCACCAGCAAAAAGACAAGCATGTCGAACAGTGAAATCAACCACCAAGGAGAAACACAAAGAAAGCACAAGTACCAGAAGAGAGAAGTGGCGAACCAACCGAGACACAGCAGCAACAATAAAAGAATAGAAACCACAAAACAACCAAACCGAATAAGAAATATAACAGAAGAGACCACAGGACTAAAAGAGGAATAACAAACAAGAGGATACAGAAATAATGCAACGCGCACTAATGCGCGAGTAAACACGCAAGCGTGCAGACTGAGGAGACTACCTGCGACCGTCGGTGCAGGCGGCACCCACACGATAGGGTCTGTGACGGTGCAGGTTATAATCGGCTGGAAAGCTAATCTGCCGGGACCGAGCCACGCGCTGATATCTCCGCCTCCTTGTGGCCCACGCTGGAAACGGTGCAGCGCGACGCGTGCGTCGCGAGGCACCGGCTAAGCAAGCTGTCGCACAAATGGGTATTTTCAACTTATCCAATGACCCTCAAGGTGCGGGCAGGGTTTTTCCAAGTTGAGCGCCGACAATCAATGCGCGGCGGTCCCAAGGTAGGGGACGCTGGAAAGTAGACAAAACTCAAATAGCATCTTGAAGCGACGCCAGCATGTGTTTCTACTCGAGGAACGGTACGGACAACCAATGATCGGACCCTATAAGCTAACACTACTTGATACCGTCTATTTAGGTTGCGATTGTCAGACAATGTTACAGTGAAGAGTACGCAACGTAAGCTTAGTTGGTGGCGACTCAAAACATTTATAACGACTTCACAGATATTGATTGATCTAAAGATAAGAAACCAGTCACGAGATGTTGACCATTCTAAAGATTAGGAAGGTAGGTTGACTAGGAAGGATCTTAGCAGTCTCTGAGAGTCAGTTGCTAAACGGATGATAACGAACGTGAGGAAAACCAACTTTTCCGTATCTGCACGCAGTAGACTATATATGTAAGGAACACTTGAACGCAATGGTGCGTGTTTGGCCTGAAGGACTTTAACTATGAAAATTCATAGATTTGTGGTGGCTCCTTAGAGCTATTGAGGGTATATAGTATGGATGTGTAAGCACCAGGTCGTCACCTTGCCCGCAGTCAGTGGTCTGCTTTAGATAGAGGGACAGCCGACTTAACAAAGTAATGGTAAAAGAACAAGTTTGATAAATGGCAGAATGCAATTTGAGAATAGATCAGATGGCGGCCGGTGATGCCGATGCGGTTCCACTCAAAGTCCGAAAGTCGCCAAAGATAAACAGCCTCGAAAACTTGTTTTCATTACAACATCTAACTAACAAGCATGTGTCTTGTATAATAAAATAACAAATATGAAATTCGGAGATAATGATGAATGAAATCCTGTAACTTAATTCACAATTTCAACAATTTTTTTAACGAAATTTGGCCATTATGTATCGTCCGGGATACTACTATTACATTTACATTCTGAGGTGATGGATCGTCTCAGAGAGACCAAGAAACATTTGAGTTTATTTAACGAAGAAATCTATTGTAACATATTCATGGTGTACACTGCGCACAGGACTCGCGATCATTAAATCAGAGGTTCGCGGTATTACTAGTAGCGGTTCGCGATTCGCGATTACAAGTTCGAGTTCTGGTCAATGCGTTTTGATTCGCGCTATGTGTTCGGATGATGAATGCCTAAGATACCGAGAACTCCGTACAATCACTATGTACTGCCAATGATTGCTTCGGACCTACATGTAACGAGGAACGTGACTACATTTTATTTGTTAACCTAATAACAAGTGAAGTTCTTCAGTTGTTCTAAGATCAATCAATGGATAAGTGAAGAGAATATTGAAATCTTTGAAAATAAGTATCTAGTCATATGACTTCCGATCCGACATTTTATTGCAATGCTTGACAAATTTCAAAGCAATTTCCTATCCATATTAAACATATTTCCTATATGTGCATGTCTATTATTTTGATTAGTTGTGCTACTTGCAATAATTCGCCATTCTGGATCATCTAAATTTAACACAGATGCATTCAATTTACTCCATACTTCAAAAAACTCCTATTATCATAATGCACATGGGAAGATAGAGAGCTGTGACAGTATTCAGCTCTCAACTTTGAACAAGGCATATTGATAAGCCAGAGTAACTCACATACAACTTGGTGGTACAAGCGTTGAAAAAAGTTATCTGGCCCTGAGAAAACACATTTGCACAGGGAACGTACAAAGGGGATTTGTGCTCACCAAACAAGACTTGCTATAATTTGCTGTACTTTGTCACAATAAGCCTATGTGTATCGCGCGTCAAACGATTTTCGAATTAGTTGATGCTTGGATGTTCAAGATACGAAAGCACGGTGTGATGAGACGTTTATGTACAACGTGTTCATGGTGCAACTCATCGTTAGCAATCTTCATGCACGATTTGCTAAAAACAAAGAATTTTCCCCTCTGTTTATCCCATACCAGTCTTCTCTCGTCACTCCTTATCTCATACACAGCAGGACAAATATCGTCCCAGATGACGACCAACAGCCTGGACACATCTGCGGATCTCTTGCCTGCGACAGAATTTTGTTATGTGTAGTATGCTGGAATGAAAAGGACTAATATGGCGAATCAGAAGATTGCGGAAAAATTGTAGACGTTTTCCAAATGTTATTAATTTCTTTCTATTTGTTCAAAACTCTACAACACTGTTGACTAATTAAGCAAATATACACAATCTTGACGTTCAGAATAATGGAGCGAGTATTGGAAACGGTACTATTAAGTCCACAGGTTAACATGTAATTCAAATTTTCTTTAAACTCTAAGACATACAAAGTACATAATGTTTTATGTAAATTGCCATACATTTGAAAATAAGAAATATCGAATCAAAATTTCTTCAAATATATTTCGAACGCTCATTAATAAAACAAAATTATATTACTACAATATTGCATTACTACAAAATTATATTACTACAATATTATATTACTACAAAATTATATTACTACAAAAAATTGTAATGGTCCCGAATGCATTGGTCCCGATACAGTTGACAAACCAAACCAATGAAATGTGCAGAGACTAGAGAACATGGGGTCCCCAATCGTGTGGTACGCATCAGCATCGTTGAGAACACCAACTCCCTCCTGCCGACTGCCCCAATGTCATCTCATACGGCAAGACTGCAAATAAAACATATCCAAATATACATCAGGATAATAATGCGATTTCTATTCCTGCAGTACCTGATGAAATACACGGTGCTCCATAAGCGCGCGAAATTCCATATAGTCGTTGTTGAAATGTCTATGCAGTTGGTCGATAAAACGTTGCGAGAAATTATCCTCTTGTCAAAGTAGTCACATAAGCTTCTATATCTTCATAACGTGATTGCTTGGATTTTTCCCACTACATCAGCGTTGTAAGGGTACTTTTACTTCTGACAGCTTAGACATGAAATCGTCTAAACTGCTCAATTCAGGACACAATTCAGGCTCTTTGCAGGGATTGTTCTGCTGAGACGTGTCGTCATCGTCGCGGCGTTCATAATTTATATAATTTGCCTTCTTCAATAATTGTTTTTTAAGTTTCTGCAATTTTAAAGCTCTAGACGATTGCTTGATGCGTAATTCATCTTCAGCTTTGAAGAGAGTAGACGTCAGCATTGCTTGAATCCGTAAATCCCGTCTGCGATTTCGGCGCCACCTTAATTTCTTACGGCGGACTCTGCGGATCCAAGTTACTAATCTTTCAGTATCACTTGGCTTGGCGTCCCTATCACGAACTCTCTTCTTAGACTTCGCCATGAAGACGGCTTCGTAGTTTTCTTAATTGGCAGAAATACGTATGTCCTCTGTTTCGAGGTTAACACAGTATCGATGATAACTTTCTTGAGAAATGGGTTAACATGAAATATCGACTGATACGATATTCACGTTTTCTTATAGATATGAAAAACCCACTTTATACACTGTGACGAAATAATATCCAAGAAACGTGTTAAAACATGCATAGAAAATACATGAATCAGACTGAGAAACCACTCCGCACTGTCGTCACTAAGCTCGACACAACCGTCACCAACTAGTCGCAGAGAGAGACTGACCGTAGCGGCCCAGAGGGAGCGCCAACGTACCCCAAGCGGCTACTGCCCCGCCATCTATATTAACCAGAAAGCACAGGATAATACTTGGATTCGTTCTTCCCCAAATGTAGAATTTATTTACGTTAAAGATATATATAATGTACAAAAATGTATATTAATTTATAATACAGTTTACAATAACATGTAAACTATATTAACTATATGACGAACGGAATTTGAGAAAGGGAAAGATGGCGACCAGCATGGCCGATGCGGTACTAACTCTATATCCGGTTGACGTCAACTCACAAAGGCGTACCTACACAATGATGCATATGCTTCGAATCCTTTGTGGAAATTTTAACGCTTCAATGGAAAACTTGTCGTTCTTATAATATCTAACTAACAGACATGTACCTTTTATAATAGAATAGAACACGTAAAGTTCGTAGCTGAGAATTATTGGAAGTTTCACACTTAATTCATAATTGCAATAATCTTTTCTAACGAAATAAGCCATTTATTTATCATCCGGGTTAGTATTATGACATTTATGTTATAATAGCATTGTGAAAATGAGGCAATCTGAATACAGAAATACTATTTCAAATCATTTCTCCAATATTTCCTATGTCCTTTATAAATAATTCGTGTATGACATTTGTTCTTTCTATCCCTACAACGGGGAAACCATAACTTGTGGTCAAACAAAATCAACTATGTTTTAAATCGGTAGGCACCCTCCTTCAGACACCGAGAAACAGGTGTCGTAGCCTGGGAGCAACGATCCGCATCGTCTCCGCTCATACCCGTCCCGAGACACCTTCCTAGCCCGGCACTACGTCGCGAGAGGCTATCCTTCTCGTCCTGCATCTCCCCGCATGCTTATAGTCTGACGTAGCGTCACGCTTGTTTTCGTGGTGGCGTGAACGATATTGAAATATGTCATAACGTTACCTAACCCACTAGCACTATATATCACATTCCCACAGTACTTCGACTCTTTCTATACTTTGGATAGTTTACAAGTACCTATACTCGAGAACACGAGATACATATTTCTTTATAAAAGCCCTGAGTCAATTATTGAATTTAGGAGGCAATGGACTGTCGGCTTATGTACTGAAACTTATGCCATTATGGGAGCAGTCGCCACGAGTGGGAATCTAATAATTCCATTTAAAGACAAATTGTATCCACGAAATATCTATGTGGCAGATGAGGATGTGGTGTCTTGGATTGCTGAGATTATTTCGTTGTGCACTGTTGCAACCTTCCGAAACATTTTAAATCAATTATTTAATATAAATTGCAACGTCGATAGGTTATCTTACTGGAGATTTATTTCCGTTGAAGTGAATCGCCTGTAGGAGCACTACAAAGGTTCGCTAAAGCTACATTTGACAGTAAACGTTTACTCGTAAACTAGCTCGCTAAATCAGATCAATAATCGCTCGATAATAATCTCGCTCGTGATCGTGTCCGCATATTTATACTGGTCGGGCGAGTCGGAAGATTCAAAATCGTTTCGGAACGACGGTTGCCCTCATTTGCCATCACCGCTTTCCTACTATCAGTATGTAAAAGATTTTTCACAGTATCCAACAATCCGCAATTTGTATAAATATTATTGTAGTTTCTTGCGTCACATGAACTGTAATATAAACCGACCTTTTATTTCCATTACTCCTCTGCATACCAATTTGTAAGCAATAATACATTTTATTTGTTAATCTAATAACAAGTGAAGTTCTTCAGTTGTTCTAAGAACAATCAATGGATAAGTGAAGAGAATATTGAAATTTTTGAAAATAAGTATCTAGTCATATGACTTCCGATCCGACATTTTATTGCAGTGCTTGTCAAATTGCAAAGTAATTGCCTATCCATATTAATCATATTTCATATATGTGCATGTCTATTATTTTGATTAGTTGTGCTACTTACAATAATTCGCCATTCTGGATCATCTAAATTTAACACAGATGCATTCAATTTACTCCATACTTCAAAAAGCTCCTATTATCATAATGCACATGGGAAGATATAGAGCTGTGACAGTATTCAGCTCTCAACTTTGAACAAGGCATATTGATAAGCCAGAGTAACTCACATACAACTTGGTGGTACAAGCGTTGAAAAAAGTTATCTGGCCCTGAGAAAACACATTTGCACAGGGAACGTACAAAGGGGATTTGTGCTCACCAAACAAGACTTGCTATAATTTGCTGTAGTTTGTCACAATAAGCCTATGTGTATCGCGCGTCAAACGATTTTCGAATTAGTTGATGCTTGGATGTTCAAGATACGAAAGCACGGTGTGATGAGACGTTTATGTACAACGTGTTCATGGTGCAACTCATCGTTAGCAATCTTCATGCACGATTTGCTAAAAACAAAGAATTTTCTCCTCTGTTTATCCCATACCAGTCTTCTCTCGTCACTCCTTATCTCATACACAGCAGGACAAATATCGTCCCAGATGACGACCAACAGCCTGGACACATCTGCGGATCTATTGCCTGCGAGAGAATTTTGTTATGTGTAGTATGCTGGAATGAAAAGGACTGATATGGCGAATCAGAAGATAGCGAAAAAATTGTAGACGTTTTCCAAATGTTATTAATTTCTTTTTATTTATTCAAAACTCTACAAAACTGTTAACTAATTAAGCAAATATACACAATCTCGACGTTCAGAATAACGGAGCGAGTTTTGGAAACGGTACTATTAAATCCACAGGTTAACATGTAATTCAAATTTTCTTTAAACTCTAAGACATACAAAGTACATAATGTTTTATGTAAATTGCCATACATTTGAAAATAAGAAATATCGAATCAAAAATTCTTCAAATATATTTCGAACGCTCATTAATACAACAAAATTATATTACTACAATATTGCATTACTACAAAATTATATTACTACAATATTATATTACTACAAAATTATATTACTACAAAAAATTGTAATGGTCCCGAATGCATTGGTCCCGATACAGCTGACAAACCAAACCAATGAAATGTGCAGAGACTAGAGAACATGGGGTCCCCAATCGTGTGGTACGCATCAGCATCGTTGAGAACACCAACTCCCTCCTGCCGACTGTCCCAATGTCATCTCATACGGCAAGACTGCAAATAAAAAATATCCAAATATACATCAGGATAATAATGCGATTTCTATTCCTGCAGCACCTGATGAAATACACGGTGCTCCATAATCGCGCGAAATTCCATATAGTCGTTGTTGAAATGTCTATGCAGTTGGTCGATAAAACGTTGCGAGAAATTATCCTCTTGTCAAAGTAGTCACATAACCTTCTAGGTCTTCGTAACCTGGAAAGCATGAGGCGGCCATGGGTTCCCGGTTCGTAGGACAACGTCCCGGGAAACCCCGATGGATCTGATGCTCTCTTACAGTCGTGTGGCGGCTGGTCGGTGCCTCAGGTGCCCGCCAGCACGCCGATCCCATGCGGAGGCCTTCGGTGAAGTTGTTGGACCCGTGCCTGTCAAGACCTCTCACCTCACCTTCTCGTGGGGCTACCCGTCACCCGGCACTGGCCTTGCCGGGGCAGGTTGCGAAAGAGTGAGTGGCACCAAAATGGATACTTCGTTGACGACCATGGCGACAGCAAGTAATAAATAATTATGGACAGATACCAAAAAAAGATAACGGTTTACGGAGCAGGGGTGAGATTTCCCAGTACCGGCGCAGCGGTGGGTGGTCAAGTGGTCTCAGCTGCGTCGTCATCTCACGACCACGGCTTCGGGGGCGGACCGCCAGGCCCCCGGATGTGTTTTCACGTCTGACGAGGCAGGATGCAGCAGTACGGAGATTCGCGAGGAACCTCCGCGAAGAGTAACAAGAGGATCGCGGAGACCGCGGGCGTTGCGGACAGCGTCTTCTTCGAACCGGCCGCGATGACGGAACTCGCGACTGTAAGAGCGCTGCGAACGCGGGCGATGTCCGACGACGAGGATTCGGTCGTCTCGTTCACGCCGCGATCATCTACGGGACTGACTGTCCCGGTGGGAAGGGAAGACGCATTATGTCGTTGACCCCGGAGATCTCCGTGGAATTGGCACTGGAGATACGGATGTGCTCGGTGGCCGATGTCATCGCTGAGTTCAACAGGCAGGTTTCTAAGACCTTGCGTGTCTCGGCGATATCGTCGAACCTCAAGGGAGAGGGCATCAAGGACCTGAAGGGCGGGGCGACCTACGTCGCCGCCTCATGGAGGGAGCTGAATCTGCAGAGGTGGTACACAGCGATAGCTCCGCGGCCGCCAGGCTCGCGGAAGCGAGGCTGATAGCGTTGGAGGAGGAAAACGCGGCCTTGCGCAAAGAAATAACGAGGCTGGCCGCTTGCATCCACGAGTGCCCGCGGTGTAACGGTCTGGTTATCTAGTCCGGCCACCTTCCGTGGGAGGGGAATCAAGAGGGCGCGCGTCTGGACGCCCTAGAGAAGAAGATGGACGAACACGGTCTTTCCATTATGAGGGCCATCGAGGATCGGTTCGGGGGCCGAAGACCGCGCAGCCCGAACCCCGCTGCAAGGCTGATCAACCCAACGACCCATGCGACACCTATGACACAACGCTACCGTTGGAGCAGGGGGGCGGCGAATGGTGGTGGAAAGGCGGCCGCGGAAGAAGAGGAGCACAAGGAAGGAGGAGAAGAAGGAGGGAGCGCCTGCCGCTCCTCCGACTGGACCGACGTGCGCGTGTAAGACGGACGCCGCACCAGCGACCAGGAAAGGAACGGCGCAGGCGACGAAAATGGCCGGGCTCTCCCGCGCACCGCGTATGTCCGTGGTGACGCTGACCATCAACGAGGGGGTCAAGACATCGTACGCCGATATTCTCGCGCCGGCGCGTCAGAAGGTCCCGCTCGCGGAGATCGGCGTCGTGTCCCTCGGAATGAGAAAATCGATGACCGGGGGATAATTATACGGCTCCCCGGCGACAAATACAGAGGGACGGCGTCGCGACTGGCGACGCGTCTGGCCTATGTACTGGTCCCGGCCGCGGTGAGAGTGGCGGCCCCGAACAGGACGGCACAGTTGAGGGTGTCCGGGATGGACATCTCGGTCGCCAAGGAGGAGCCGCGGCAGGCGCTGGCCTCGGCGGCGGGATGTAGCAGCGCGGAGGCACGGGTCGGAGAGATCCGCAACACCAGATACGGCCTTGGGACCGCAAGTATAATGTGCCTGGTGGCCGGAGCCAGGAAATTAGCCCAGGACGGGAAGGTAGCTGTGGGCTGGTCCACGGCGAGGATCACGGCCATTCCGAAGAGACCCTTGCAGTGCTCCAAGGAGCTGCGGCACGTACGGGCAACTTGCACGTCCAACGTGGATGGCGGGCATTTGTGGTACAGGTGCGGCGGTAGCGGGTATCGTGCCAGGGGGTGCCCTCTTCCGCGCCCAAGTGTCCGTTGTGCGAGTCGCTGGGAGCGCCGGCCAACCACAGGATGTGCGGGGCAGTATGCGCTCCGTCGAGAGTCAAGAGGAAGCCACCGATCCGCGGACCGACCGCGGCGGTAACGTTAGAGGGGAGCACCGTCGAACAACCAACGGTGGATGGCCATGGGAGGAGGCCATGGAGGTGATCGAGTGAATTGAACCGTCACCTCCAATGCAATCTGGGCAGATCGAGAAGGGCGCAAGACCTGCTCTTCCAGACCTTCCGGGAAAGCGAGGTCGCCCTCGCGGCAGTGGCCGCGGCTTATCGCTTCCCCGACGCTCCCTCCTGGATCGGCGAACTGGAAGGATTGACGGCCGTGACCTGGACGCCGACCCTGGGTGCCTCCGGCGCCCTGCTTAACCGCGGCACGGGCTACTTCGCGGACGAATGGACAGGAATAGCGGTGGTGGCGGTCTACGGCTCCCCCAATAGCGGTCTGGCCGCGTTCGGCGACTTTCTGGACGAGGACGGCGAATGCGTCGAAAGGTGCTTTTCCCGCCAGGTGCTGGTCCTCGCGAACTTCAACGCACACTCGACGCAGTCGGGGAACTCCGCGACGTACACCAGAGGAAGATGGCTGACCGACTGGGCCGTGGGACACGAACACCTGCTGGCGAACAAGGGTACGGCGAGCACCTGCGTCGCATGGAGGTGGTCATCTGTGGTCGACGTCACGTGGGCCATCTCGGATCTGTACGCGAGGATCCGCTACTGGAGAGTGGCCTAGGGAGTCGCAACCCTGCCCGATCACCTCTACATATTTATTGAGGTGGTCCAGGAGGACGTGGACAAGAACAACAGCCGCGACGCCCGAGGTGGAGCGAGCCGCTCCGGCCCATCACCACTACCCAGATGGCGCCTGATGGAGTGGGACAGGAAGATGTTTCGGGCGGCAGCCATCACCTCAGCGTGGAGCTGGGACGCCCGAGGGACGACGAGTCTAGGACGTAACGAGGAAGTTACGACCCGCTGTCCGCCCGCTGACCTCCAACATGGATCCGGTGCTGCTGGCCAAGGTAATTGGGACGCTGTTCCCGCGTCAGGACAGCGACGCCGGGCGGTCGGGATTGTCCCTCTTCTCCGGCGAAGACGAGACGTCGACAACGACAACGGTGGCGATGACGTCGTCGGAGCGGAGCGAGTAGCTACGGGTCACGCAGGAGGAGCTTCTCGAGGCGACTGAGAGGATGGCGTCCCGCGACGTCGCACCGGGTCCGGACGGAGTTCCGGGCAAAGTCTGTGCAGAGACGATGGAGGTGGTTTCCCCTCGCGTGCGGCATCTGGTCAACCGATGCCGGAGGGAGGGCATCTACCCGCGGACATGGCGGACGGCGAGACTGTTCCTGCTGCGAAAGGAGTGACGTTCGCCAGACTCGTCATCGGTGTACAGGCCGATACGCCTGCTGGACGAGATGGGAAGTTGTTCTAGAGTGTGATCGCCGCTCGTCTGGAGGCCCATATTTCGGAACGGGTGCCCGGATGGCACGACTGCCAGTACGGCTTTCGCCGGGATCACTCCACGGTGGACGCTGTGCAGCGGGTGAGGAGCATGGCGGAGGACATGGTTTCCCGCTACGGGGTGGCGCTGGCGGTCTCCCTGGACGTCAGCAACGCCTTTAATGCCATCCCATGGGTGAGGATAATTTAGGCTCTGCGGCACTTGGAGGTGCCGGCGTACCTAGTCGAGGTCATCGGAGCCTACCTGAACGACAGGTAGATTACCTTCGCTGGGAGGAACGGGGAAGAGAGAAGACGCGTGGAGCGCGGCGTCCCGCAGGTTTCGGTGCTGGGGCCGATCTTGTGGATCACGGCCTACGACACCGTCCTTCGGTGCCCGATGCCCCCGGGAACGGGCCTGGTCTGCTACGCCGACGATACCTTGGTGCTAGCCGGAGGACGGTGGTGAACGAGACCGTGATTCTCACGGAAGACGCCGTGGCGTGCGCGGTGCACGCTATCCAGCGACTGGGATTGAGCATGTGCCGGCCAAGTCGGATGCCCTGTGGTTCTTCGATCACCGCCGGAGGGGATCCCCTCCCGACGGACTGTCCGTGACCATAAACGGCGAAGCGGTGCCAGCGAACCATCGTATGAGGTACCTGGGCCTCATCATCGACAGTCAGTGGACGTTCGGACCACATTTCGAGCTCCTGGTCCCGAGGGTGACGACCGCAGCCAACGCTTTGCGCGGCCTTCTTCCGAACAGCGGCTGAGTAGGGTCGGGAATCCGCCGAATCTACGAGGGAGTGATCCGGTCCCGGGTCCTCTATGGGGCAACGGTATGGGCCCAAGATCTGATGGGCAACCGTCGCAGTCGAACCCCGGCGAAGAGGCAAAGCTGGAGATCTGGGAACGGTGGCGCTCGCAGCTGACGGAGGAGGACGCCAGGCAGCCACACCGAGCTGTCAGCGCCGTGCTTCCCAATTGGGAGGCTTGGAGAGATCAAGGCGGGGTTCCTCTCTCCTTCAGGACGACACAGATGCTCACCGGACACGGGGTCTTGGGTGAGTACCTGCTGAAGATCGGGCGGGTCGTGACGTCCTCCTGTCATCACTGCGGGGAAGAGGAGGACACGGCGCAGCACGCGCTGGAGTTCTGTCCAGTTTGGGTGGAAACGCGGCGCGTCCTGCAGCTCGACATCGGCGAGAGATTGGCTCCGGAAGCAGTCGTTGAGGCCATGCTCCGAGGGCCCCGGGAGGTTAATGCTGTCCGCACCGACTGGGAGGAGGTTATGTAGAGAACGGAGCGTGCAGAAAGAGATCGGGTGGGAAGAGCCGATCCCAGTAGATCGTCCCATTAACGTCGCAGGGGCGCCGTACGACGCAAGGGCGCGACGCCATCGTCGCTGTCCCGTGAGCGTCAGACTAGGGGACGTGGCGCTAGGGCGAGTGGTCCCCCTAGCTTTCCAACTCAAGCCGGGACGCCTCCCTAGACAACTACAACGGCAGGGAGATAGACGACGAGGTTGCATTCGGTAGTGATTCACAAGAGACCCCGGGTGCACCTCTGAACGTCGGAATTACCACCGTGGGGTTTTAGTCGGTAAGAGTCCGACACTACACGGTCGTTGCTACGCTGCGCCGAGTGTCCATGAGGATTTCCCCACGATAAAAAAAAAAAAAAGTATTGCGTTGTAACGTATTACATGATATAGTATTACTTGTAACGTTTAACGTCATATCGTTGTACGATATAACATATAACGTTATGTGGGATTATAGTATAACGTATAACGTTATATAGTATCACGTTACAAGGTATAAAGTTATGAAGTATGATAGTATAACGTATTATGATATGTAGGATTAAAGTATAACGTACAACGTTGTAGAGTATTACGTCATAACGTATAACGTCATATAGTATTACGTTATAACGTATAACGTTATGATGTATTATAGTATGACGTATAACGTTATGAAGTAACAGGTTATTACGTTTAACGTTATATAGTATTACATTATAACGTATTACGTAATATAGTATTACGTTCTAACGTATAACGTTATATAGAATAACGGTATAACGTATAACGTTATATAGTATTACGTTCTAACGTATAACGTTATGTAGGATTATAGTATAAAGAATAACGTTATGTAGTTTTACAGTTTAACGTATAACGATATGAAGTACGACGTTATAACGTATAACGTCCGATAGTATACCAGTATAACGTATATCGTTATGCAGTCTTACGTTCTGACGTATGCCGTCATATAGTACTACGTTATAACTAATAACGTTATGAGGAATTATAAAATAACGTATAACGTTGTGAGGTATTATAGTATAACGTATGAGATTATGAAGTATAACGTTATAACGGACAACATTATGTAGTATTGCGTTATAACGTATTACGTGATATGGTATTACTTGTTACGTTTAACGTTATATACTACAACGATACAACGTATAACGTTATGTGGGATTATAGTATAACGCATAACGTTATATATAATCACGTTATAAAGCATACCGTTATGAAGCATTATTGTATAACGAATAACGTCATATAGAATAACGTTATGACGTATAACGTTATGTAGGATTATAGTATAACGTATAACTTTATATAGGATCGCGTTATAACGTATAACGTTATGAAGTATCATCGTATAACGTATAATGTTATATGGTATTACGTTATAACGTATAAGGTTATATGGTATTACGTTATAACGTATAACGTCATATAGTATTACTTTATAACGTTTAACGTTATTTAGTAATAGGTTATTACGTTTAACGTTATATAGTAATACGTTATAATGTATAACGTTATGTAGGGTTATAAAATAACGTATAACATTATATAGAATTACCTTATATCGTCAAACGTCATATAGTATTACGTTGTGACGTATAACGTTATGTAGGATTATAGTATAACGTATAACGTTATATAGTATCAAGTTATGACGTACAATGTTACCAAGTATTATAGTATAACGTATAACGTTATATAGCACCACATTAATACGTATAACATTATGAAATATGACGTTATAACGTACAACGTCTGTTCATGTAGCAGTATAACGTATAACGATATATAATATTACGTTATAACATATGACGTCGTATAATATTACGTTATAACGTTATGTAGGATTATGGTATAGCGTATAACGTTATATAGTGTTACGTTGTAACGTTTAACGTTATATAGTACATCGTTATAACATATAACGTTATGTAGGGTTATAGTATAATCTATATCGTTATATAGTATTACGTTGTAACATTATATAGTAACGTATTATAAATAGTAATGTTATATAGTACAACGTTATAACGTATAACGTCATATAGTATTACGTTATTACGTATAACGTTATGTAGGATTATAGTATCACGAATAGTATGTAGGATATAGCATCACGTTATAACGTATAATGTTATTACTGATTATAGTATAACGTATAACGTTAAGATGTATGACGTTATTGCGTATACTGATATATAGTATTACGTTATAACGTATAACGTTATGTAGGATTGTAGTATAACCTATAACGTTATGTAGGATTATAATATAACGTATAACGTTATGTAGGATTATTGTATAACGTATAACGTTATGTAGTATTATAGTATAACGTATAACGTTATATTGTACAACGATATAACGTATAATGTTATGTAGGATAATACTATTGCGTATAACGTTATGAAGTATGACGCTATAACGTATAACGTTATATAGTATCACACAGTATGTGATATCTAGTGCTAGTGGGTTTGGTAACGTTATGACATATTTCAATATCGTTCACGCCTCCATGAAATCAAGTATGACGCTACGTCAGACTATAAGCATGCGGGGAGATGCAGGACGAGAAGGATGGCCCCTCGCGACGTAGCGCCGGGCTATGAAGGTGTCTCGGGACGGGTATGAGCGGAGACCATAAGGATCGTTGCCCCCAGGCTACGACACCTGTTTCTCAGTGTCTGAAGGAGGGTGCCTACCGATTTAAAACATAGTTGATTTTGTTTGACCACAAGTTATGGTTTCCCCGGAGTAGGGATAGAAAGAACAAATGTCATACACGAATTATTTATAAAGGACATAGGAAATATGGGAGAAATGATTTGAAATAGTATTTCTGTATTCAGATTGCCTCATTTTCACAATGCTATTATAACATAAATGTCATAATACTAACCCGGATGATAAATAAATGGCTTATTTCGTTAGAAAAGATTATTGCAATTATGAATTAAGTGTGAAACTTCCAATAATTCTCAGCTGCGAAATTTACGTGTTCTATTCTATTATAAAAGGTACATGTCTGTTAGTTAGATATTATAAGAACCACAAGTTTTCCATTGAAGCGTTAAAATATCCACAAAGTATTCGAAGCATATGCATCATTGTGTTGGTACGCTTTTGTGAGTTGACGTCAACCGGATATAGAGTTAGTACCGCATCGGCCATGCTGGTCGCCATCTTTCCCTTTCTCAAATTCCGTTCGTCATATAGTAAATATAGTTTACATGTTATTGTAAACTGTATTATAAATTATTATACATTTTTGTACATTATATATATCTTTAACGTAAATAAATTCTACATTTGGGGAAGAACGAATCCAAGTATTATCCTGTGCTTTCTGGTTAATATAGATGGCGGGGCAGTAGCCGCTTGGGGTACGTTGGCGCTCCCGCCGGGCCGCTACGGTCAGTCTCTCTCTGCGACTAGATGGTGACGGTTGTGTCGAGGTTAGTGACGACAGTGCGGAGTGGTTTCTCAGTCTGATTCATGTATTTTCTATGCATGGTTTAACACGTTTCTTCGATATTATTTCGTCACAGTGTATAAAGTGGGTTTTTCATATCTACAAGAAAACGTGAATATCGTATCAGTCGATATTTCATGTTAACCCATTTCTCAAGAAAGTTATCATCGATACTGTGTTAACCTCGAAAAAGAGGACATACGTATTTCCGCTAATTAAGAAAACTACGAAGCCGTCTTCATGGCGAAGTCTAAGAAGAGAGTTGGTGATAGGGACGCCAAGCCAAGTGATACTGAAAGATTAGTAACTTGGATCCGCAGAGTCCGCCGTAAAAAATTAAGGTGGCGCCGAAATCGCAGACCGGATTTACGGATTCAAGCAATGCTGACGTCTACTCTTTTCAAAGCTGAAAATGAATTACGCATCAAGCAATCGTCTAGAGCTTTAAAATTGCGGAAACTTAAAAAACAATTATTGAAGAAGGCAAATTATATAAATTATGAACGCCGCGACGATGAAGACACGTTTCAGCAGAACAATCCCTGCAAAGAGCCTGAATTGTGTCCTGAATTGAGCAGTTTAGACGATTTCATGTCTAAGCTGTCAGAAGTAAAAGTACCGTTACAACGCTGAAGTAATGGGAAAAATGCAAGCAATCACGTTATGAAGATATAGAAGCTTATGTGACTACTTTGACAAGAGGATAATTTCTCGCAACGTTTTATCGACCAACTGCATAGACATTTCAACAACGACTATATGGAATTTCGCGCGATTATGGAGCACCGTGTATTTCATCAGGTGCTGCAGGAATAGAAATCGCATTATTATCCTGATGTATATTTGGATATTTTCTATTTGCAGTCTTGCCGTATGGGATGACATTGGGACAGTCGGCAGGAGGGAGTTCGTGTTCTCAACGATGCTGACGAGTACCACACGATAGGGGACCCCATGTTCTCTAGTCTCTGCACATTTCATTGGTTTGGTTTGTCAACTGTATCGGGACCAATGCATTCGGGACCATTACAATTTTTTGTAGTAATATAATTTTGTAGTAATATAATATTGTAGTAATATAATTTTGTAGTAATGCAATATTGTAGTAATATAATTTTGTTGTATTAATGAGCGTTCGAAATATATTTGAAGAATTTTTGATTCGATATTTCTTATTTTCAAATGTATGGCAATTTACATAAAACATTATGTATTTTGTATGTCTTAGAGTTTAAAGAAAATTTGAGTTACATGTTAACCTGTGGATTTAATAGTACCGTTTCCAATACTCGATCCATTATTCTGAACATCAAGATTGTGTATATTTGCTTAATTAGTCAACAGGTTTGTAGAGTTTTGAATAAATAAAAAGAAATTAACAACATTTGGAAAGCGTCTACAATTTTTCCGCAATCTTCTGATTCGCCATATTAGTCCTTTTCATTCCAGCATACTACACATAACAAAATTCTGTCGCAGGCAAGAGATCCGCAGATGTGTCCAGGCTGTTGGTCGTCATCTGGGACGATATTTGTCCTGCTGTGTATGAGATAAGGAGTGACGAGAGAAGACTGGTATGGGATAAACAGAGGGGAAAATTCTTTGTTTTTAGCAAATCGTGCATGAAGATTGCTAACGATGAGTTGCACCATGAACACGTTGTACATAAACGTCTCATCACACCGTGCTTTCGTATCTTGAACATCCAAGCATCAACTAATTCGAAAATCGTTTGACGCGCGATACAAGTAGGCTTATTGTGACAAACTACAGCAAATTATAGCAAGTCTTGTTTGGTGAGCACATATCCCCTTTGTACGTTGCCTGTGCAAATGTGTTTTCTCAGGGGCAGATAACTTTTTTCAACGCTTGTACCACCAAGTTGTACGTGAGTTACTCTGGCTTATCAATATGCCTTGTTCAAAGTTGAGAGCTGAATGCTGTCACAGCTCTCTATCTTCCCATGTGAATTATGATAATAGGAGCTTTTTGAAGTATGGAGTAAATTGAATGCATCTTTGTTAAATTTGGATGATCCAGAATGGCGAATTATTGCAAGTAGCACAACTAATCAAAATAATAGACATGCACATATATGAAATATATTTAATATGGATAGGCAATTACTTTGCAATTTGACAAGCATTGCAATAAAATGTCGGATCGGAAGTCATATGACTAGATACTTATTTTCAAAGATTTCAATATTCTCTTCACTTATCCATTGATTGTTCTTAGAACAACTGAAGAACTTCACTTGTTATTAGATTAACAAATAAAATGTATTATTGCTTACAAATTGGTATGCAGAGGAGTAATGGAAATAAAAGGCCGGTTTATATTACAGTTCATGTGACGCAAGAAACTACAATAATATTTATACAAATTGCGGATTGTTGGATACTGTGAAAAATCTTTTACATACTGATAGTAGGAAAGCAGTGATGGCAAATGAGGGCAACCGTCGTTCCGAAACGATTTTGAATCTTCCGACTCCCCCGACCAGTATAAATATGCGGACACGATCACGAGCGAGATTATTATCGAGCGATTATTGATCTGATTTAGCGAGCTAGTTTACGAGTAAACGTTTACTGTCAAATGTAGCTTTAGCGAACCTTTGTAGTGCTCCTACAGGCGATTCACTTCAACGGAAATAAATCTCCAGTAAGATAACCTATCGGCGTTGCAATTTATATTAAATAATTGATTTAAAATGTTTCGGAAGGTTGCAACAGTGAACAACGAAATAATCTCAGCAATTTTCGTTCGTACTGCTAAAGAAACGTGTGGTCTCGCGTTATCGTGGTAGAACACGATGCCACGTCTGTTCACCACTTCAGTATGCTTTGCGATAATGGCTTTCTCAAGCTTTTCGAGTTGCAATATTTTTCACTGTTGATCGTTTACTCTTTCGGAAGTAATTCGTAATAGATGATACCCTTCCAGTCCTAGCAAATTGAAAGCAGCACCTTCTTCGGGTAAAATCCAGGTCTTGGAGAACGCTTATGTCGACTCGACCAAGATCGTTTGCGCGCAGTGTTGTCGTAGAGAATCCAACTTTCATCTCCAGTAATTAACTTTTTTAAAAATGGCTCTCTTTTGTTGCGTTGAATTAGCAAATTGCATGTCGAGATTCGATTCAGGAGATTGCCCTTCGTCAGTTCATGGGGACCCACACTTCGTAACGATTAACGTACCCAAGCTTCGTTGCTCCAACGATATCCTACGAAAGGGTTAAAACGCTAAGTCTTTATAATATAAACTGCTACATTCAACTATTACATTCTGAATCGTTATCGACGAACGAACGTTACGATTTTGCAAAAACTGCGAAACTCCTCTCTTACGATTAGAACACGTTCGCACCGTGTACGAACTGTTCGATGCACGCGTTTCTCCGTCTCTTCGCTCATTGTGTGTCCGATGGACGCGTATGCTCAGAAAACTGGTTTACATTTCGAATTATCGGCAGACGGTGAGGGGCGGGTGCAGAGGTGGGAAAAAAATCGTCTGTAGCATAAAGTATGCGATACGGCGAGGCGATCGAAACTAAGAATAAATCGTTAGCAGGCGCGCGTCTGTACACGCGTGCACAGATCGTACGTGCACGTGGAGGACAACCGCGCGATATATGCGAGTTTTCATTACCGCCTCGATAATAAAGCCCATCGAGGAAGACGAAAGCTCCGAGAACTTTCCCCAATTAACCCTGGCCATTTACGCGTTCTAGCCGCGGCACAGAATTCCATCCTTTCCCGCAAACGTTAATTTTGACTTTACCACCTCGGCCCGTTTACGAATATACGTTTTATTTTCGAATTCCCAGATACTAGTCTTTCTGATCCGAGAATATTGAACCACTAGATCAATATTTTAGTTAACGAACGGATCTTTCAAGCAATAAAGAATTCGTACATTTTCGTATATTTTCAAAAGGTCCAAGGGTCAAACAATTGTAACTTCGTACAAAGAATATAGAAGAAGGCCCGCATAAATTCCAAGTACAAAGTAGTTGGGTTATTTCCGTTCCATAATCCTTATGTGTACCTATTCTCTAATACCAAATATTGTACAAACTATTAGTAAATTTACTTACTAGTTAATTTACGTTACAAGAAATCATTAGGGACTCTACTTATAGTACGGATTGCAGAAGAAAATACGAATATTAAACTTGGATTAACGCTAAGTCGTTGGAATACCCACGGAGAGGAAAGGAGACCGGTCGAGTGTGGGGTCCTATTTTGCGGATCACGGCATACGACTCAGTTCTCCGATACCCCATGCCAACGGGCACGGACGGATAGGTTGCCAACTTCGAAGGTATCGATATGCGGGCAGTTTGTTTGCTGAAAGGTATTTATCATACGGCATCTTTCTTTGTTAAAAATTTCAAAATCTAGGTTAATAATTACAATTCTTTCGATCGTATGATATCTTCGAACAGCAAGAGAGATACACAAGCTATCGAAAAATATATATAAAGGCAATTTTTAGACAATTAAAAAATTCAAGACAACGAACGAAGATTCGCGTACGAAATCGTCGATCGACGTTTATTCTTCAAGTTATAAATAGAAAATTTAATTTTACATCAAATATCTATGCACGACCAGTTGACATTTTTCTACACGAACATCTTTCATTTTCTCTCTCGATATTTAAAATCGTCCTCTATATATTTTCTATAATAAATATCGTATAACGAACGTATATCCACGTTTTTCTACAGCCTGTATATAAACGATACGATCGATATGAGAATATTATTAACAAAATTTCTGTTACATTTTGCGCGTTAAAAGCAATGAATCATTAACGGGTAACTGGCATTACTCACCTTCCGTCCTGCTTTATTGTTATGAAGGTTCATCAGACCCCTCGCATCCCCCTCGACTTCCCTCGCGTCCAGAAACCTACGCGCGAACCTAACATTAAATTATAATATTAAAATCCATGCCTGTATAACAATTGTCGTGACGTACAGCGTCATAGAGGTTTTGCACGCACGTGACACATGCAAAGGGAACCGACTACGAATTCATTACGGATCGGGTTAATGATCGTTACCTCATCCCGTAGGTGACGTCCGCGCTGCAACCGCCCCATTCCCAGCCATTTGCTCGCAATTCCTTTCTCGTCCTGTATAAAGAACACCCAAACTTTGACGAAGAAACGTTTCATTAAATTGGAAATTAGGTAAGTGCACGTCGAGAAATTTTTACGTCGTTCGGCGTGAAATTTTTACGAGGAATCTATATCGCTGTATGTAACATTTGTGCTTCTATTCGAAGAAATTCGATTCTTAATCAGATGTTATCAGGTCGTTTGAAAATGTTGTATCGTCTCTGCGAACTGATATCATCCAACGATCTCTTATCAACCCTCCCATGGAATCGTAATTTCACGTGATACAGCAACTAGAACGACCTTCGAATATACTTTCAAGTACATACATAGCCGCTTTGATAACCAGCTTTAACCGGCGGTAAAAAGAAATGTAAAAGCAACGACAACGAGTTTACCTTACCTTTTCGGTTCACAACCGCAAACGGTCATGTTGCCTCTGCTGCAAGCAGCGGTCACGGCGTACGTTACACTCGCTGAACTTATTGCGTACGTGAAAGCTGCTTGAAACAGATCAGTGAGAAATTTCCTGTTAGATCTAGCGTCGAAGCGATCCAGTCTGTCCAGTTTGCACGATAGGTAGGAAACGTGTATAGGGATTTTCAGCTATACGTAAAAACGTGGTAAGAACGCGTGACAGATAGAGTTACGATAGTCGGTACCATCCTCGAAACAATACAAAGAAGAGCAAGCTGTTTTTGAAAGAAAGCGTTAATTGTCTGTCCCGGTGCACCTAGACTTACTCTTTTGTTCGTTCGAGAGGTGTTTGGCAATCTTTCGATAAAACGTTAAAACTATTGTTGCAAAGACTCGCGTTGAATCTTTCAGCGTATATTCTATTTTCTTCATTTTTTTTTTCTTCTTTCTATAAATCCCATTTTCCAACGTTTCACGAATAGATACATTTATGTAACGATTAATAAGGTTTGGTATTTTTGAATTTTTAGATACTCGTTACAGAGCGAAATGACTATACGCGAAATTATTCCGCGTGGAATTCCTAGAATTTTTCAGTTTTATTCTAATTGTCCCGCGTCCAGGTTGATATTGCGCTCGCTTGGCAGCCATCAACCTAGGTCAACTTTAATTCGAACGTCAGGTTCGCCTTTTACACCGACGCCTAATTATCGCGTGAAATAAAACAGAAAAGAGCCATCCGATGCATCCGAGGCGATTTTATGCAGTTTGACAATGCAATCTTCACGATGCATCGAATACCGTGGTACGGTTTTACACAACGTGGCTTTCATTTCTCGATTAAGGGTTTCGCTTAATTTTTATTGCCCTAATGCAACGACGAAGTAGATTCGATCTTTTCAACTTCGATGAACTAGTTCCGTAGGTATCTATCCTTTTTCATAAATGAAACAATTACCAAACATTCTTTGGCCACGTTCTCTATTCGTTCCTTCGCTAACAATTTTAACCATATTACGAAATATCCGTTTGCAGATTTGCACGCTAGTTGTGAATTGCTCGTGCAACATCCTTAGCGTTGACTTGTTTTTCGTATGGCTATTATTCTAGGATATGGAATTGAAGGGATAAAGTAAATTTAGAATCTATCTTTTAAGTACAAGTATAAAATTTATTTACTATAAAGCACAGTACAGCTTATGTGTGGTGAGCTTTTTATACACAACATCTAAGATATTAATAACTATTTGAAGATTTAAGACTACTGTATACATGTATATTTTATAAAATGTTTTATTTTAAAATGTAATATGTAGCAATGTATTACGTTATATGGTATTACGCTATAACGTATCAGGTTATGTAGTATTACGCGATAACATATAACGTTATACGGTATTACGTAATAACGTATTACGTTGTAGAGTATTACGAGATAGAATATAACGTTATATGGTATTATGTTACAAAGTGTTACGTTATATAGTATTAGGCTATAACGTATATCGTTATGTGTTATTACTCTATACAGTATTACTCGATAAGTTATAGCATTGAATGGTATTTCGTTCTAACGTATTATGTGATATACTATAACGTTATATGGTATATTGTTATGACGAATTAGGTTATACAGTATTACGCGATGACGCAAAACGTTATATTGTATTACGTGAAAACGCATTAAGTAACATCGTATTACGCGATAGCGTATAACGATATAAATCATTACATTATAACGTATAATGTTATATACTATTACGTTATAACGTACGACGTTTCGCACGATTACGTTATAACGTGTAAAGTTATATACTAATACGTAATAACGAACAACGTTACGTACTATTACGTTATAACCTATAACGTTATAAGGTATTACGTTATAAAGAATAACGTTATATGCAGTTACGTTTTAACGTATAACGTTATATCCTCTCACCCTATAACGTACTATTTTACATACTATTATGTAATAACGTGCGTCGTTTACGTTCTATTTCGTTGTTATGTATAACGTTATATACTTTAACCTTAGAACGTATAAGGTTATGTACTATAACCTTAAAAGGTATAACGTTATATGCTATTACGTTATATACAATAACGTAGGACGTTATCTGCTATTACGTTATAACGTATAACGTTATATACTATTACGTTATCACGTATAACGTTATATACCATTACGTTGTAATGTATAACCTGATATACTATTGCGTTATAACGTATAACGTTAAATGGTATGAATTAATAACGTATAACGTTATATACTATTATGTTATAACGCACAACGTTACGTTCTATTACGTTATGACGTATGACGTTATGTACTATATCCTTATAACGTATAACGTTATATACTATTACTTTATAACGTATAACG
The DNA here is from genome assembly GCA_029958995.1 of Bombus sonorus. Classification (NCBI taxonomy): domain Eukaryota; kingdom Metazoa; phylum Arthropoda; class Insecta; order Hymenoptera; family Apidae; genus Bombus; species Bombus sonorus. The sequence continues at coordinate 119,139 of JARWAU010000128.1, read as the reverse complement.
TTATATACTATTACGTTATAGCTATAACGTTATATACTATACCCATATAACGTATAACGTTGTATGCTATTACGTTATATACAATAACATTATAACGTAGACCGTTATCTGCTATTACGTTATAACGCATAACGTTATAAGCTATCACACTATAACGTATAATATTATATAATATTAAGTTATGACGTTTGGCCTTACCTTCTATTCCGTTATAACGTATAATGTTATATCGTATTACTTTATAACGTATAACGTAATATACGATAATCCAATAACATGTATAACGTTATACATGTATTACTATAACCTGAAAACGTATAACGTTATATGTTATTACGTTATAACGTATAACGTTATATACTATGAGGTTATAACTCATAACGTTATATACTATGAAGTTATAACGTATAACGTTATATACTATTACGTTATAACGTATAACTGCTAAGAAGATGATACAGTTACACTGTACATGTGAATGTGTGTAAGCGTTAGAGGGCGTCCAGGCCTTAGTTGGGACGATTGACAGTCGTCTAGAAGTATCTGGAAGCGTCGGTTGAGAACAAGCGTGCCTGCTTGTAGTAGGTTTACGAGGTCTTCAGAGTATAAGATATGTGTGTAACTGTTGTGTGTTAAATAAAGTCAATTATTTGTATTTCCGAATCCCTCCTATATCTTTACAGAATTACTCTTTGAGCTGTTTCTAATATTTTCTCTAATATCGGAACGTCTGTTTCTTCGAAGCTGTATATACTATTCTTAAATTTGGTTTCGTAAGAGATATTTTTATGTGATCCTCCTATCTTCATAATATTATGATCGTATGTGATTATGCACCCGGTTTTACTGCTTATTAATCTTGGCTGTCTAATCTCTAGGATTTTATGTGTCTTACATATTGCGTCGATTTGTACATTTTTCGTAGGGATAATAATGTAATGATTTTCTGTCTGCAAAGGTACGAACGTCAATCCTTTCAGTTTGAAGGCAGCAGTCGGACTAGTTTTGACTGTCCGTTGATTATTAATTAATTCTGACCCGCATTCGGGTGAGTTCATTCTATTGTGACTCGTTTGAGTTCTTTTACAAATGTGGATGATTGCTGTTCGTTTACAATATTTGTCTAAGTAGTGGCTATCGGCAAAGATGTATTGTTCTGAATTGGTTAATATCAAGTCAGTTTCTATTACAGGCGCAATGAATACAGAGTTTTGTTTAGAAGGTATCGGATAAATTTTCTTTATTTTCCATTCACTGTTTTCCAAAACCGGCACAGTTATCGTATACTTAAGTTTGTTATCTCTTATCCATATTTTCAATTTACTTAGATCTAGAATTAGTTGAAAATTTTGAACTGAGGGTTCGATACGGTTAGTCATAAAGTTTTGTCTTGTTAATTGATCAAGTGTTTGTAAGAACTGTTCAGATTCTATAACTCGTGGATTTATGATTCCTTGTTTTCCTAACGTAACAGTGTTAAAAATTTCGTCGACGTTAACATGGAGTTGCGATATGGTAAATTCAGTTTGAATTACTATTGAGACTAATATTTCGTTTTTTCCATTGTGGTTTTCAATCTTGTGTATATTGTTGGCAAGGTTTTCGAGTTGATCTGTTTTGGTGTCGTCTACCACGCGTTTGATAAGTGCGGTTTGGTCACTAAAGATTGTTTTTATTTTATTGTTGGAGTCGAATAATGTGTCGATGTTTTTGTTAATGAGTTCTAGAGTTTTGGATACTGAGCCTATGACATTAAGCAATCCGCGTTTGCTTCTATAATGCAATAATAATTTGAGTTGCCGAGACAGGTTTTGAAGATTTCTGTATTTAGATTTTAGGCTACTTATTTCTGGTATGTAAGGTGGTTTACATTACAACGGTCTATTAAATCTATCACGCGTTGTAATCTATCAACTTGATCAATTGGATCGTTAACCCCTACTATAAGGGTGATATCTACTTGTTCGTTGTACAGATAGCAGTCGTCGATGTGTTCCAAGAAAATGTTGGCATAATTTAGTGGTTTTACTGCTAGGTCGCTTTTAATGTATTCAAGTGTTAAAATGATCCATGTTATGGTCTTCTTCATGAAAAGTAGGATTTTAGCCTGTTACGATGGATTCTTTGCGTGTGACCGTTGGAATATTTGATAAGATAGGTGGGTGGATTGAAGGAGAGGATTTCTGCAGGTCCTAGCCATTCGAGATCTAGTTTGTTGGTTTTGTGATCGTTATGTACCCATACTTTGTCTTTTAATTGGAATATAGTTTGTGTTTTAATAATTTTTCGAATCTGATCTCTTTGATACCGCCTTTTGTTTGATTCAGTGATTTCTCTCGCTTTCGCTATATAGGCGTTGTGTCGAATTTTCCAGAGGTTAAACAATTGATCTTTAGTTAAGGTGGAGGTGTTTGATATTGAGGACGGCATGTTAGCTTGTCGTCCAAATGTTAGTTCGAATGGGGTGTGTCCGGTTGTTTCGTGTACCGAAGTATTGTATCCCATGCATATTAGTTTTAAATTTTCGTCCCAGTCGTTTTGTCGGTCGGTCGTACAAGTTCGAATGAGAACCTTTACTACAGCATGTGTCCGTTCAAGAGATCCGTTAGATTGCGGGTGGAAAGAAGTGGTTTTCACGTGTCGAATTTTGAAAGCCCCTTCAAATGTATCCATCAGTTAACATACGAAATTTCGTCCCATGTCCGTGAGGGAGTGTCGCTCGGGCAATCGAGGCGAACAGATGTGTGTAAGCAAACGCGTGCTCCAGTCAAGTGATTCAGAGAAGTGCTACGAATAGTGATAGTGACAAACAATGCAGCAGCAGTTATCAACAATCAAGATTGCAACCAAAGGAGAAAAATATTTTATAAAAGGGTCGTCAGATTTACCAAGCTTACAGCAACAACAGCAAAATAATAACAACCAAAATGATATGGAAACAGAAGAAATGGAAGAGCAGTGGAGACAGGAGAAGTGCAGACACGAAAACGAAATAAGTTACCAGGACGAAAACTGGAAGCTAGCAAAGACTAGCAAAAAACGTAAAATAATTCTAGGCACAAATGCTGCAGGAAACTCAGGTACAGAAAAGCAGCGATGGCTGCAAGAATTACCTTTAAGAAACTCCTTCAGCTCACTAACGGAAGAAATAGACAATGACCCGACAAGCAAAGCCACAAATAGATCACCTTACATATCAAAACCACCACCAATATTTGTTGAGGCCCAAATAATAGACCCGCTTATTGATCTACTAAACAATATAGTCGGGAAGGATAACTACACAATAAAACAAACGAAATTAGAACAAGTAAAAATTCAAACAAACACACCAGAAGTTTACAGGAAAGTGATAAATGAACTAAAGGAAAAAAATGCTATATACCACACGTACCAACTCAAAACAGAAAGGAGCTATAAAATAGTTATAAGAGGTTTACATCCAAAAACTAACACAAAAAAATTCAGCGAAGAATTAGGAAAAATTGGCCATGAAACAAGAGCAATAAACAATATGACAAGATACGATACGAAGCAACCATTGCCATTATTCTTAATAGAACTTGAACCCAGAACCAATAACAAGGAAATTTATGAAATCAAAAAAATACTAAATACAATTGTAACAGTGGAACCACCACGCTACAAAAAAGATATACCACGATGCATGCGGTGTCAACAATACGGACACACAAAAAATTATTGCAACAGAAGCCCGGCATGTGTTAAATGTGCAAAAAATCACCTAACAATACACTGCCCATACACAGGTAAAATAGAAGAAGTTAAATGCTACAATTGTAACGGAAATCACCCAGCCAGCTACAAAGGATGTGAAATAAGGAAACAAATACAACGTAAACTGTTTCTTCCACTTCGCAACAGATCATACAATAACCATCAACCACAACAAAGTATAACGGATAATGAAACAACATTGAAAGCACAATACGAATTAAACGCTATAAACAGAAACATAGATCCCCAAGGTAACCGAAGCTACGCACAAGTAACTGAAAACATTAGCAAAGCAACGCTTGAAAACAATCAGAATCAAAACAATAACATCGAAGACGTTACAGACATCAAAGAAATGCTCAAACAATCCATTAAAGGTATGGAAATGATAGGAAAAATGGTAAGTGAGCTAAACACAATACTAAGACAACAAGCACAACAAACAACAATCATGTTACAACTACTCACTAACTTGCTAAGTAAAAAATAGAGATGGACATTTTGAAAATAGCAGTCTGGAACTCCAATGGCTTGCAACAGCGAGCCCACGAAACTAAAATATTTTTGTATAAAAATAATATTGATATACTACTTGTCTCGGAAACACATTTCACTCTAAAAAACTACATGAAAATACCGTACTACACCATATACGATACCAAACATCCCTCAGGTAAAGCACATGGAGGAACTGCAGTAATAATAAAAAATGACATCAAGCATCACTTACATAGCCAAACAAATCAAGAACACCTACAAGCAACCACTGTCACAATACAAACCAATGACAATTACTTCCACCTGTCAGCAGTATATGTACCTCCGAGACACAAAATGACACTAAAAGAATGGGAAGAGTACTTCCAATCCTTAGGCGACAAATATATAACGGCAGGAGACTTTAATGCAAAGCACACATTATGGGGTTCGAGAATTAGCACGCCGGGAGGTAGAACATTAGAAAAATACATCAGAAGCAGCAACCTCAATGTACTATCTACAGGAAAACCAACGTACTGGCCGACAGACCCCAATAAAATACCTGACCTGTTGGATTTTGCAGTAAGAAAAGGGCTAAATGTAAACAAATTAAAAATAGCAACCAGCCTCGAACTTAACTCCGACCATACACCAATTATAATAGAATATTTCAAGCAAACCACTACTTTATAACAAGTCAGAGTCGCTTTGCAATAAAACCACCAATTGGCAAACTTTCAAAGAGCTAATCGAAAACAAAATCAACTGCAATATCCCGTTGAAAACACCTGAACACATTGAGCAGGCAGTAGCAACTTTGACAGAAATAATACAGGAAGCAGCGTGGGCAACCACCACCTATGAAACAAATAGCAGGCAATCAAAAATTATTCCGCAGGACATCCTAGACAAAATCAGGGAAAAAAGAAAAGCGAAAGCAAAATGGCAAAAACAGAGAACACGAGAAAACGAGAAAAACCTAAATAAACTTGCAAAGGAACTAAAGAATAAAATAAGGGAACATCGTAATAACGAATTCTCAAAATTCATCGAATCACTATCCGCGCGTGAGAATACCGACTACTCCCTATGGAAAGTCACTAACAAAATTAAGAAAACAATAAAAACAATCCCAGCAATCAGAGAAATGGACAACACATGGGCCAGAACCAACGAAGAACAGGCAGAAGAATTCTCAAAGCACCTACAAAATATATTTTCGCCGTATGAAATTAATAACAGCATCCCTGGATGGCAAACAAACGAAGAAGCGGAAAATGCCAGCAACACAACTGATAAACGCTGCACCATACTCGGCACAACAGCGCAAGAAGTTACAAACTTAATTGAGGCAACAAAGACAAGTGAAGCATCAGGATTTGACTTGTTCAATGGGAAAATCTTAAAAAACCTTCCCCCAAAGGCAATAAGACTAACAACGATAATATTTAACGCAATTCTAAGAATACAGTACTTTCCTACACTATGGAAAATAGCACAGATAGTAATGTTACCCAAACCAAACAAAAACCCACATTTAACTGCATCCTACAGGCCGATATCGTTACTACCTGTGTTTTCCAAATTATTAGAGAAAATAATATATAACCGCTTAAAACCAACAATAGAAAAAGAAAAACTAATACCGAACCATCAATTTGGATTCAGGAATAAACACTCCACAATAGAACAAACGCATAGACTCGTCAATGAAATCTTACAGTCGCTTGAAACAAAACAATACTGCACAGCACTCTTTATGGATATCGAAAAAGCATTCGACAAAGTTAACCATGAAAAACTTCTTCAAACAATCAAAAAGCAATTTCCAGAACAAATCTACAAACTACTCAAATCTTACTTAAATAACAGAACCTTTGTAGTAAAAATAAATGATGCATACTCTGAAATTAAGGATATCAAGGCAGGAGTACCGCAAGGAAGTGTCTTAGGACCAATATTATACACACTATACACGGCAGATATACCAACAACTGTCAACAGCAAAACACTGACGTTTGCGGACGATACGGCCATACTAGTGAGGCATGCAAATGGCTGCAAAACAAACAAATAAAAGTGAACACCAGCAAGTGTAACCACATAACATTTACACTTAGAAAAGGAAAAACACCAGATATTCAACTGAACGGCGCCCACATAGCACAAACAAAGCAAGTCAAATATCTAGGAATACATTTAGACACACACCTTACATGGAAGCACCATATAAAATCAATAATAAACAGAATAAGTGCAAAAAGGAAGCAGATGTACTGGTTAATCAATAGAAAATCTAAATTAAGCATAATGAATAAACTAGATATATACAAAACAATAATCAAACCGATCTGGACATACGGAGTCCCACTATGGGGGACGGCAGCAATGAGTCACATAAGTAAAATAGAAATAGAGCAAGCAAAAATTTTAAGGACAACAGTTAACGCTCCATGGTACGTCAGAAACGAAGACCTACGAAAAGATCTAAAAATTCCAACAGTCAAAGAGGAAATCGCTAGATACTCAAAAAAGTACAAAGAAAGACTTGCAGCACACCCAAACCAGCTGGTTGCTGAAACAAATAAAACCAAAATAAAAAGAAGACTGAAGAGGAAGCATCCCTCAGACCTCGAAATAGAGATGCAATAGGAAACCAAGAAGATGGAACCCCGCAGGGGGTAACCATCCACATGCTATATTTTTATTTTTATTTTTATTTTTATTTTTTTTTTGTTTTATTCTTTTATTCTTTAAGCTATAATATTTTACCAAATGTCCTTCTGGACAAATTGTAAAAATTTAACAAATAATAAATAAAAAAAAAGAAAAAAAAAATTCCTAATAAGCCCCGTAGCGCGGTATCCATCAAGCGTTGGTACGTTGCCGGTGCATTTTTGAGTCCGAAGGGCATGCGATTATAGTGGAAGTGACCTTGTGGAGTTGAAAATGCGATATATTTTTTTGATTTTTGGCGATCCTTGCCAGGATCCATTCATCGCATCAAGAGGATACTTCAACGGGAACTCTACGGATTCTACAGCGAAGGACCACGGTCACCTCCTTCATCAAATGAAGGATCTACAAAGAATCTCGGTAAGCTGGCTTTCGCATATTACCGAAATCCTCAACCCGAAATACGTTCTGAAGATAGTGACTCTTCTGAAAATATCGCGTCTATCAAGATGAATCCAACTGACATGAGTACGGCAAAGCAAAGTGAATCAATTATGACTATCCTCGAACAACTTCAAAGTCTGACTCACGTCGGAAGTTCGGAAACTTTAGAAGTAATACGGATCAGAATATTAACAGTATAAAAAGATTCGCGGAAACTAGTTATAGAAGTCGGGTCAAAGAAATACGAGGTCTTGCAAAGGCTATGGAATTAAGGTACGACACCGAAACTGACCAACCGCTCACGAGCACGCCTTTAGCAATCGGTGTTGACCATATGACAGACGAGGAAACCGACGAACCAAATATTTCACGAAGACAACGAATTAATCACGTTACCACTAGACAAAGAAACTGCCACAACGAAGACCAAGGGCTCGACGCAGACAAGGCCATACAAACTATCGAGAGACTACGGGGTTGAGATGACGTAGGCGTTGAAGATTTCATCTCATCGGTCCGCAAAGCAAGATCCAGATGTAAGGCAAGTGACAGAGAGCTATTATTAGACCTCATACGGATCCAAAGAATTACAGATGATGCAAAAAGAAATATACGATATCTAAAAATTGATTCGTTCGAAGTTCTTGTATTCGTGCTTGAAACAACATGTGTTAACACCTACAACTATCAGCAATTGTAGGGACAAACTAAAGAAATTAAAACAAGGGGCAACATAAAGTGTACAATCTTTCAATTCTAGATTCCGACAACAACACAATGAACTGAATTACGCAGTTCACAACGAAAATCGTATACCAACCGAACGACGCATAGCTATAGATATTGAAGAACGCGAGCCGCTTAAAACGTATTAACTTAACCTACGATACGAAATAGGACATATGGTAATAGTTAGCGACCCGAAAAACCTGAACCTTGCCCAACAACTAGTCGCTGATAGAGAACAATGTCTACGGGAAGTTAATCGTGTGGCCAACCGCCCAAGGAACCAATCTTACAAAACCATACCAGCACCCAAGCAAAATATTACCGACCCACGACTGCAAACTTTTGCTCGGTCATCTGGCCGACCATTAGACGATCACGTGAAACCGAAGTGACCCAAGTGTTTAAGAATCGGACACACGGCCGGAGGTTGTTAACCCCGAAATTTTCCATTTGCAAACCCCCCCCCCCCCGCCACAACTACCACTCAAAAACTAGTGCCGCATTCCCTGGGCCGTCGTGCGAGTCTGAGGGGAGGCCCTCCTCAGTCTGACGGCTCCTTCGCCGCGCTCTTCTATGACGGCGATAATGGTGGTGCCACGGTCTCGCGGCGTCGTATCGGTTCTCTTCGGCGAGCCACTTTGACGGGGTCGCCTCTCTTCGCTGTTTAACGTAACACGTTATATACCTATTACCATGCAACGGTATACTATATAACGTAATACGATATAACATAATACCATATAAAGTTATACTAAATAACATAACGTAATACCTTATAACATTATACGTTATCGCCGAATAGTATAAAACGTAATACGTTATCGCGTAATACTATATAAAATAACACAATAAAGCGTAATACCTTGTAATGTTTTACTATATAACGTAAAACGTTATATCGTAATACAATATAACGTTATATTAAATAACGTAATACGTTGTAACGTAATAACATATAACGTTATACTAGTTACTGTGATACGTTATAACGTCATAGTATATAATGTTATACTAGATAGCGTAATACACTATAACGTAAATCCATATAACGTTATACTATATATCGTAATACTGTATAAAGTAATATAATAGAACGTTTATTGCGTAATATTACATATCGTCATACCATTGAACGTTATACCAAATAACGAAATACGTTATAAAGTAACACCATATAACGTTATAATAAATACGTTATAACGTAATACAATATAACGTCATGGGTTATCGCATAATACTGTATAAATTAATAACATATAATGTTACGCCACGAGGCTTAGTATAGATCGTATTTGTAACCGTCGCTCGCGGTCCTACAGCGTCGCAGACGGATCGTCTTATCTGCCCGACGAAAAACATACAATGTATCGACGAGCGTATAGTCGTCACCAAGCAGCGAGTTCTAGAAACGTCGATTTCGGTCCGTTATTTCATTGTCACAAAGAAGTCGGCCTACGTGATCTTCGGCGCGAGCGGTGGCGTGATTCGAGCGTAATGGGGGTTGTCTCCCCGAAAGACAAGGAATCGGTCTAAGGGCAATCGGTCTCATTTGAAAAGTCTAACTGCATACATCGAGAGCTCTGACGAACAAAGTCGCTTAGTCTAACGAATATAGAGAAATATCAAATATCGAGTCGAATTTCTGTAACGCATTCACTGTATTCATCGCTAAATAATTTGTGACGCTTTTATTATTATTTAATTTATTGTTAAAAATACAAGCTATATTAACCTGTTAACACAGTGTTAAATTCATTGAACCACCCTTGTTATCATAATCGAAACAAGAGGAACGATTATTTCGCGGCGTCGATTATACGAATCGTAGCGAGAATTTACGCCTCTCGCTGACGCGTTTTCCTCGCGACCGCGTCTCTCCGCGAACGGTCGTAACAATTATGTATAATAAATATAATAAAATTAAAATTCATATATCTGTCTTTATACTGTGTTGCATATATTTTATAGATTTTATAGATTTTATAGATTTTATAGATATATTTTATAGATATTCATGCATTTAAAACTTAGCTTACGAATAGGGAGATTTCCCTACTTTAAAATACATTCCTGTCTGATCGATCGGGGAGATATCCCATATTGAGCTTGACAACGCATTCTTTCATTTTTATTAACTAATTTAGTGGTACTGAACTGAACTGGTATCATAAACTGATGTCATAAAAATATTCGAAATTGAAAAATTAATAAAATTGATAAAAAATCATATATATGAAATATATTGATAAAAATCTTAATTATCATTACAATATAGTTAATATACATGTTATATATATATGATACATTATATTATGTTTTTACATATATATATATATATTAAAATTTATATAATACATGATATGATATTTATATATATATATTATTATTATTATTATATATACATTATATACATTTTTAATTTCAGCATTACAGATAAGTAATTTTTCATCATTAAAATAATTCTTTTTCATTTTTTTTCATTTTTCTTTCGTTTTTAACAATTCCTTACGTTTTAATTTCGTATCTTACTTTGTCAAAAATAACAGAATTGTCCTAACTTCTATAATTATGAATTATAATTACAAATATAAGCTATTGATTTAATGTGGCTCATTTGTTCACCCAGTTTTACCAAATTCACGTTACATACCTAGGACAGCTGAAGTTAATGGCTGCGGAACTCCGTCCGACGATTGCGATGCAGATTTGTGGGGTGAAGACGTCGATTGTAGTAACGTCGGTAGGGATGTGAAGAGGCCGTTATCGGAACTGTAAACATTATTAATCATGTTTTATTAATCATTTTGACGGTAATTCAATGATTTTCTATTAAAATTTTAATCAAGATTTTTTCCGTTAAATTATTCAAGAAATGTTGCAGTAAGAAAAGTATTCTGCATATATATATATGTTTATAAACTATATTTTTTCCAAACTATAAAAATTGTCTTAGTCGTTACGAGAAAGGAACGATCCTACGTGAAAAAGTAAGTTAATAATGTGAAACAAAACCTTTTTACATTAATCTCGTATAAAGAATTTCATATAAGACTTAGTTTGTGAAAGTATGAAGTGGGAAACTTTTCCCACTAGAGCTAGAAATGGAAATTCTATGTTTCTTCTTTCTTGTTTACTACTTTGAAAAGTTCAATTTAATACATGATATACTATAAAAAAATACTTTAGAATATGCATTCTAACATAAATATATGAAATAGCAAAATTTATATCTACGTTATATCTACTATTTAAAATGATTTAATAATAGAATGTAGAATTTGACTTACTTAGAAGAATGTCCCTTCTTGCACGGTCTTCCAGGAATCTTCATCTTGTCTTTCTTCCGATTCAATTTAGACAATTCCATCAGCTTTTCTCTATATTGTCTTTGAATGTCAGCCATCCTGACTCTTATCTCAAGTTCCTTAACATCCATATTCGGCCAGTCTGGCTCATTATCGATGTGTCCTTTTTTAGCGATCAACTTCTTTGCGTCGAGTTTCCCTTGTAAATTTCTATAATCGTGACAATCAAGATGTTCTCCCAAGATATGACTTCTTTCCTCATGTCTGCTATCTTCGTCGTTCTCCATCATTCTAGCATCCGAACATATTTGTTTATCGTGCATTTCAGCATTTCAGCATCAGAATCCGATAGATTATCGTCAATAATCAGCAAATCTATATTCCTTGCTGCTAGAAGTTTCACTCATATGATTGAGTCCGTATAATTGTTCGTATATCTTTCTTTCATATTCTTCAAAGTCTTCTTCTCTTTCGTAGTTTACATTATGGCAAGGACTACTACTAGCAAGGGGAGCGTCATTTAACATATCATTATCTTCGTTATCGGTACAAATATCGTTTTCAGTAGAAAATTCTAAGCTTTCACTTGTATCATTATTCGCGTTTGTTATAGACACTGACATTTCCTGCTCATTTTGACCGGACCGTTTATCATAATCATCGTCTTCGGAATACGAGTCGTATTTAGGTTCCTCATCTTCCAACTCGCCATCGGTTTTGAACCTCTTGAGGCTCTCGAAATCTTGCAAATTTTCTTGAACATACCTTCTCTTGTCCGATGTCTTTCTTTCATTTTCTGGGACATTATTCGCTCTGCCCAGGTTCAACAGTGCGCTAACGGCACAAGATTCATCATCGAAATTCTCCAGATTCGACTTCCGGTAAGTTATATCCTCCACCTTCTCCATAAATCGTTGTTCTCTTGAATCGCATAACACCCCCAAAGAGCTGTTCATGTTGTTGGTGTGGGTCTCTTCCTTAGGAAAAAGCACCCTGCCCTTGATAACCGATCTATCTAATCTATGTCTTCTATTTCCGTCGTATCTCACGCGTTCCAAGTGCTTAATACTGTTCGACAGCAATCCCAACACACTATAATCAACTTTACGTTTCGGTTTAGATTTAATAACTAATCGATATTTGGGAGTTTCAGTATACAATGAGTTTTCTTGTAGCGATTCCAATTTCCCTTTTTTAGGAGTCACCGCGTCATTGTTAGTGCATTGCACTTGCACTTCACAGACCTCGGGCGGCGAGACATTCTCCATTTGCACGACAGGTTCTTCATCGTCGTTTAACTCCATATTATCATTACTGCTTCTCGTGTCATGCTCCGAAGAATATATCTCAATTTCTCGTCCTATATCGTAGTTTTCCATGAATTGAGAGTTGTCGCAGGATCTCAGAATGTGTTCATTCAAACCGTTTTCTGGTTCTCTCGGTATCGTTTCCGAATGTTTCCTCGAACGAAGATTTTCTGCATTCTTATCCATCGAGTCGTCCACTTTTTGGGGTGCCGTCTCCTGTAAAGCAGCAGCTGCGTTCTTATTCAACTTCTCCACCACGTTTTCGATTCCAGGATGAGACTTTTCGAAAATGTGCCTCTTAGACAGATCCTGGCACTTTGGCTTTTCCGTGGTTGATGTTGGTTCGCATCTGTATGAATAATCTTCATACATTGTTACATCTGCGTTCTGCTTGAGTTCGACCACTTGTACGTCACAATCGATGTTCGATATATCGAACGATTTCACAATGATCTGTGGACGTGGAACGGTTGCCTGCGATCGCTCGTCTCCGCCCTTTTCATAACTATCGTAATTCGGATTGATCTCCACTTTTGATTCTATCGGATTCTCCGATAGTTTTGGAATTTGATTGATTTCCGGAGTTTCGGCCGAAGAATTTCCATGTCTGTGTAACTCATTCGCCGACATTTCATCTGGTTTAACTAATTCGGCCTGTAAAATATAACGTGTTATGTTATTGAATGTTGCGTAAAGTTTATACTTTGTAATTTCTTATCGGTCGATGAAATCGAATGATTTTAACACTTAGCCAACATAACAGGGAGTTACTCCTTCTACGAAGAACATCGCTGCGTGACCGAACGGGAAGATCCCCTTTTTTGACTTTAGCAACGCGTTTTTTTTTTTTCTTGGCGCGCGCGGTTGGCTAAGTGTTAATAATTACATTGCGTTTGGTTTATTCTCTTCGTAAAGAGTAACGTTGATAGACTCGCGCTTTTGTAAGATATTTTTTATTTAAGCTCAACGATAGTTATGAAATAATCAATTTTACTTTTTATGAGTGTTATATGTTCATGGAAGCTAAACAGTGTGGCATAAAACAATTACTCTTGCCTTTTTTCGTCATTAATATCAAGAGTTGACTATCGTATTGTATATATTAACAAATAACATTGTTTTGCATATTAATTTTCTTCATCTAATAATCAAAAAATTTTATACTTTTCTTTTTTATCGATATCGAGCGTCGACTGACTTATGACGACGCGATATTTTATACAAAAAACGAAAGATGTTTCTCCATATGTCGATGTCACTGTTTCGTTAATATAATAACATATAATCGAATTATTAAACAAGTGACGTGTTAAAAAAAGCTAGCCGTGTGGACTAAGGACATATTTCTAAACGTTTATCAATTTCCTTCGCCTCACTCGCGCTCGAGATTCTTTCATTAGCCTATGAACGATGCACGTGTATTTCTTAGCGAACGACAGTGAAGAACAGAAAAATGAAAGATGGCTCACCTTCTGAACGCTTCTTGAAAAGTACACTTGTTACTGCGCGATATTTGCGATTACTTAAAATATGTGTTTGCACTCCGTTGTTGCTACGACCACGTTACAAACGAAACTAACAGGTCCACTATTGCGAAGATACGAAAATTTTGCTAGCCCTAACAAGTCGGCTGTTAACGTAGTGGGGACATTCTGGCCGAAGAATTACGAATCACTGGTACCAGTGGAAAACTCACTTGGCCGTAGTGGGGACATTCCGGGCGGAGTATTGCCAATCACAGCCAATCAGGAGCCAATGGAAAACGCACTTGTTTACTCGTAACCCCTGAGAAATGTTATGGAAAATTTTCGCTAGATCGTCGAGACGTTCAAAAATCAAAAGAATGTTATAACAGTGCAATCTATAAATGCAATTTATATTGATATTTATTTAAAAAGGCAGCCTGTGTCCTCAACGATGGCATTCGTTACTCGCGGACTCCCGCCGCAGGGGGCATTTAGCACCCAAGGAATTAATGCAATGTTAAATATTTATCTGCTGCAATAATCTACATTGGTGTAGGTATAGAAAAATAATTTTAACTTGTGAATAAGTAATTCTGATCGATGTATAAAGCATTTTTAATATTGCTTTCACTTCTAATTATGTCAGAGAAAGTAATGCTAATGAGAAAGAAGTCCTTCGATAATTAGGTTTTTGTTATAAATGTTGAAGGAAAATTTGAAGGTTACAATATTTTGATACAGAGACTCCTAAAAAGAATATAAAATACTTTCCATTCTTCTATGTCGCTAACAATCCATGCACGCGGTTGGTGCAATTATGAATAATAGAGAAAATGTGAAACAAATAGTATGTGATACGTAATTAAAGCGATTCATAAAAGTTTAATTGGTTGTTCTTTCATTTGCGCAAAGAAAATGTTTTCTGACATTGAAATGATACAGTAATATTTAGAAAAATTAGAAATACTAGATAGTAAATTATCTGAAATTTAAGTAGATATTAAAAATACATATTTTAAAAAGTGGCTATTAAAAATTGATATTAGATCAAACGATAGAATTCTGTATATTTTTTCTTATGTTTTGCTATTATTCCCCATGAAGTACAGAATTGATATTGACATTCGATGTCTGCGATATATATTTTGTACACGATATCGCATTTTAACAGCAATTTCAATGCACGACGAAGGTTATTAATTACGAGAGTTTCAGAGCAAGGAACGTAATTAGTAACGATATTGGAAGTAACATAAATATCTGTATATATTGTTAATCTATATTCGAACAGTATTGTTGCTCATTATGTTAATAAAAAATTAAACTACTTACTACTATTACTACAGTTGAGAGTTTCATAAATCGAAATAAATTTAAAATATTGCGTTGAATGCTAACTAGTAATATAAATGAATTTCTAAACTCTTTTAGAAAATTGAAGATTTTGTAATATATGGAAAAATCCAAAATATAAAAATACATAGAAAACTGTAGTAATTAAAATTATTTGATAACTATACCTACGTAATGCAATTGCAAATATTTATCAGTTAGTGTCAATTAATATAATCGTAACAAATTCTCCCATATAACTTCATTTAGAGAAGGAAATAATAAAATTTGTGAGAATCGTGAAAATATAATTTTGACATGGTATCGTTAAAAACAATATACTGATTTAACAGTGAAAAAGATATAGATATGTCTTGTTCGACAAGTAAGCGAGCAGAAACTATAAATTCAATTGGGAAAACACGTCGTAAAGAAAGTTAGTAAGAAAACCATAAGGTGGTATTATTTCATAAAGGAAACCAATTTTACAAAGAAGCGAAAAAATGGGAGCGTGGTTTATTGAAAGAAGCGAGAGAGAAAAAAAAAAGAAAAAGCGTAAAACGTAAGAAGAACAATAAGATAGAATAGAAGGTAGAGAAAAGGAGAAATAAACGATATCGTAATCCGCGACTAAAAAGTTTCTTGAAACTGTGCTTAGAAAAAGTAAAACGTCGTAAGGAAGCAGAATAAACAAGGAGCAACACACTTTCTGGTGAATAAGCAAGAGATTATGTTTCTGTTGACATAAAGGATTAACATCTTCCAGACATGAATTACCGAAGGACAAACAAAGCTCTGAGATTAGGTCTCGAATTCGAAATTGAGTTCTCGAATCGAAAGGAAAGACATGAGGAAGAATTAACCCAATTAACCCTGGCCATTTACGCGTTCTAGCCGCGGCACAGAATTCCATCCTTTCCCGCAAACGTTAATTTTGACTTTACCACCTCGGCCCGTTTACGAATATACGTTTTATTTTCGAATTCCCAGATACTAGTCTTTCTGATCCGAGAAAATTGAACCACTAGATCAATATTTTAGTTAACGAACGGATCTTTCAAGCAATAAAGAATTCGTACATTTTCGTATATTTTCAAAAGGTCCAAGGGTCAAACAATTGTAACTTCGTACAAAGAATATAGAAGAAGGCCCGCATAAATTCCAAGTACAAAGTAGTTGGGTTATTTCCGTTCCATAATCCTTATGTGTACCTATTCTCTAATACCAAATATTGTACAAACTATTATTAAATTTACTTACTAGTTAATTTACGTTACAAGAAATCATTAGGGACTCTACTTATAGTACGGATTGCAGAAGAAAATACGAATATTAAACTTGGATTAACGCTAAGTCGTTGGAATACCCACGGAGAGGAAAGGAGACCGGTCGAGTGTGGGGTCCTATTTTGCGGATCACGGCATACGACTCAGTTCTCCGATACCCCATGCCAACGGGCACGGACGGATAGGTTGCCAACTTCGAAGGTATCGATATGCGGGCAGTTTGTTTGCTGAAAGGTATTTATCATACGGCATCTTTCTTTGTTAAAAATTTCAAAATCTAGGTTAATAATTACAATTCTTTCGATCGTATGATATCTTCGAACAGCAAGAGAGATACACAAGCTATCGAAAAATATATATAAAGGCAATTTTTAGACAATTAAAAAATTCAAGACAACGAACGAAGATTTGCGTACGAAATCGTCGATCGACGTTTATTCTTCAAGTTATAAATAGAAAATTTAATTTTACATCAAATATCTATGCACGACCAGTTGACATTTTTCTACACGAACATCTTTCATTTTCTCTCTCGATATTTAAAATCGTCCTCTATATATTTTCTATAATAAATATCGTATAACGAACGTATATCCACGTTTTTCTACAGCCTGTATATAAACGATACGATCGATATGAGAATATTATTAACAAAATTTCTGTTACATTTTGCGCGTTAAAAGCAATGAATCATTAACGGGTAACTGGCATTACTCACCTTCCGTCCTGCTTTATTGTTATGAAGGTTCATCAGACCCCTCGCGTCCCCCTCGACTTCCCTCGCGACCAGAAACCTACGCGCGAACCTAACATTAAATTATAATATTAAAATCCATGCCTGTATAACAATTGTCGTGACGTACAGCGTCATAGAGGTTTTGCACGCACGTGACACATGCAAAGGGAACCGACTACGAATTCATTACGGATCGGGTTAATGATCGTTACCTCATCCCGTAGGTGACGTCCGCGCTGCAACCGCCCCATTCCCAGTCATTTGCTCGCAATTCCTTTCTCGTCCTGTATAAAGAACACCCAAACTTTGACGAAGAAACGTTTCATTAAATTGGAAATTAGGTAAGTGCACGTCGAGAAATTTTTACGTCGTTCGGCGTGAAATTTTTACGAGGAATCTATATCGCTGTATGTAACATTTGTGCTTCTATTCGAAGAAATTCGATTCTTAATCAGATGTTATCAGGTCGTTTGAAAATGTTGTATCGTTTCTGCGAACTGATATCATCCAACGATCTCTTATCAACCCTCCCATGGAATCGTAATTTCACGTGATACAGCAACTAGAACGACCTTCGAATATACTTTCAAGTACATACATAGCCGCTTTGATAACCAGCTTTAACCGGCGGAAAAAAAGAAATGTAAAAGCAACGACAACGAGTTTACCTTACCTTTTCGGTTCACAACCGCAAACGGTCATGTTGCCTCTGCTGCAAGCAGCGGTCACGGCGTACGTTACACCCGCTGAACTTATTGCGTACGTGAAAGCTGCTTGAAACAGATCAGTGAGAAATTTCCTATTAGATCTAGCGTCGAAGCGATCCAGTCTGTCCAGTTTGCACGATAGGTAGGAAACGTGTATAGGGATTTTAAGCTATACGTAAAAACGTGGTAAGAACGCGTGACAGATAGAGTTACGATAGTCGGTACCATCCTCGAAACAATACAAAGAAGAGCAAGCTGTTTTTGAAAGGAAGCGTTAATTGTCTGTCCCGGTGCACCTAGACTTACTCTTTTATTCGTTCGAGAGGTGTTTGGCAATCTTTCGATAAAACGTTAAAACTATTGTTGCAAAGACTCGCGTTGAATCTTTCAGCGTATATTCTATTTTCTTCATTTTTTTTTTTCTTCTTTCTATAAATCCCATTTTCCAACGTTTCACGAATAGATACATTTATGTAACGATTAATAAGGTTTGGTATTTTTGAATTTTTAGATACTCGTTACAGAGCGAAATGACTATACGCGAAATTATTCCGCGTAGAATTCCTAGTATTTTTCAGTTTTATTCTAATTGTCGTACTTTATGCAAATAGAATTCTATCGATTCCAACAACTTGGCTGCGAGTGACTATGCAAATCTATATTTGTACAAATCCGTTTAAAGAACTGGAATCTAAGAGATTCGTTTCATCTGCTAAATACGACAACGAGTGTTTTGCTTCTAACGTTTTATGTACTCTTGCATATTATACGCGTTCCTCAAATTTTCTACAAACGCAAAAGTATTCGCAGTATTTAATTCAACTAAAAAGGCGCGACTTTCTCCGCAAATGTTGTAACTTTGGGTTATTGATTTTACTTCGTTTTACATTCGCGAAGAAAAGCTACTTTCTTCGTTGCGCGATCTAAAGATGGCATTTACTAAGTGCGAGGCTGTATTTTTGCCCAATTCGTCCGCGTGGCGCACGTTTTAATCCACACCGCGCGATCCGATCTACTTCATTTCGTCGACAAGCATGATACATCAACGGCGCAAGCCCACACTGTCCCCTGGCGTTTCCGTCACGCTAATTTACAGCTTTTCGACACACGTAGGGTCGCGCAAACCGCTAGCGCAATTAATTACCCGCGGAGATCTTTCGGCTCGTTTGCCATGCTGAATGAGTTATCGCCACCTTCCTTTCTTCTCTCGATGTTGCCTCTTTCTTTTTTCTCCTTTCCTTTCGCCTCGGCTCGGTCGCTCCTCGTTCCAAACACCTACGCGATACCTTCCCGCGTCCAGGTTGAATTCGCGCTCGCTTGGCAGCCATCAACCTAGGCCAATAGGAATAGAAAGACTATATTGAAACCTTCAAATCTCTACCAAAAATTTACATCAAATGACTAGCTATCGAATCATTTTCTTCTCATAGCCATTATATTTTCTGATATAGTTAGAAGTAAAATCTGTATCAAAAAGTTTTATTTATCTATCAGAATTGCTTATTCGCACGTTGAAATTATTCTGCTATACCTACATCATTATAAGTTATTGCTGCAGGATAAATATGAAATATTAATTATAAAATATTAAATATTAAATATTGAATATTAAATATTAAATATTAAAAATGGAACATTAAATATTAAATATTGAATACTAAATATTAAATATTAAATATTGAATATTGAATATTACATATTGAATATTAACTATTGAATATTAAATATAGAATATTAAATTTTGAATATTAAATATTGATTATTAAATATTAATTGTTGCATTAATTCCTTGGGTGCTGAATGTCCCCTGCGGCGGGAGTCCGCGAGTAACGAATGCCATCGTTGAGGACACAGGCTGCCTTTTTAAATAAATATCAATATAAATTGCATTTATAGATTGCACTGTTATAACATTCTTTTGATTTTTGAACGTCTCGACGATCTGGCGAAAATTTTCCATAACATTTCTCAGGGGTTACGAGTAAACAAGTGCGTTTTCCATTGGCTCCTGATTGGCTGTGATTGGCAATACTCCGCCCGGAATGTCCCCACTACGGCCAAGTGAGTTTTCCACTGGTACCAGTGATTCGTAATTCTTCGGCCAGAATGTCCCCACTACGTTAACAGCCGACTTGTTAGGGCTAGCAAAATTTTCGTATCTTCGCAATAGTGGACCTGTTAGTTTCGTTTGTAACGTGGTCGTAGCAACAACGGAGTGCAAACACATATTTCAAGTAATCGCAAATATCGCGCAGTAACAAGTGTACTTTTCAAGAAGCGTTCAGAAGGTGAGCCATCTTCCATTTTTCTGTTCTTCACTGTCGTTCGCTAAGAAATACACGTGTATCGTTCATAGGCTAATGAAAGAATCTCGAGCGCGAGTGAGGCGAAGAAAATTGATAAACGTTTAGAAATATGTCCTTAGTCCACACGGCTAGCTTTTTTTAACACGTCACTTGTTTAATAATTCGATTATATGTTATTATATTAACGAAACAGTAACATCGACATATGGAGAAACATCTTTCGTTTTTTGTATAAAATATCGCGTCGTCATAAGTCAGTCGACGCTCGATATCGATAAAAAAGAAAAGTATAAAATTTTTTGATTATTAGATGAAGAAAATTAATATGCAAAACAATGTTATTTGTTAATATATACAATACGATAGTCAACTCTTGATATTAATGACGAAAAAAGGCAAGAGTAATTGTTTTATGCCACACTGGTTAGCTTCTATGAACATATAACACTCATAAAAAGTAAAATTGATCATTTCATAACTATCGTTGAGCTTAAATAAAAAATATCTTACAAAAGCGCGAGTCTATCAACGTTACTCTTTACGAAGAGAATAAACCAAACGCAATGTAATTATTAACACTTAGCCAACCGCGCGCGCCAAGAAAAAAAAAAAAAAAAAAACGCGTTGCTAAAGTCAAAAAAGGGGATCTTCCCGTTCGGTCACGCAGCGATGTTCTTCGTAGAAGGAATAACTCCCTGTTATGTTGGCTAAGTGTTGAAATCATTCGATTTCATCGACCGATAAGAAATTACAAAGTATAAACTTTACGCAACATTCAATAACATAACACGTTATATTTTACAGGCCGAATTAGTTAAACCAGATGAAATGTCGGCGAATGAGTTACACAGACATGGAAATTCTTCGGCCGAAACTCCGGAAATCAATCAAATTCCAAAACTATCGGAGAATCCGATAGAATCAAAAGTGGAGATCAATCCGAATTACGATAGTTATGAAAAGGGCGGAGACGAGCGATCGCAGGCAACCGTTCCACGTCCACAGATCATTGTGAAATCGTTCGATATATCGAACATCGATTGTGACGTACAAGTGGTCGAACTCAAGCAGAACGCAGATGTAACAATGTATGAAGATTATTCATACAGATGCGAACCAACATCAACCACGGAAAAGCCAAAGTGCCAGGATCTGTCTAAGAGGCACATTTTCGAAAAGTCTCATCCTGGAATCGAAAACGTGGTGGAGAAGTTGAATAAGAACGCAGCTGCTGCTTTACAGGAGACGGCACCCCAAAAAGTGGACGACTCGATGGATAAGAATGCAGAAAATCTTCGTTCGAGGAAACATTCGGAAACGATACCGAGAGAACCAGAAAACGGTTTGAATGAACACATTCTGAGATCCTGCGACAACTCTCAATTCATGGAAAACTACGATATAGGACGAGAAATTGAGATATATTCTTCGGAGCATGACACGAGAAGCAGTAATGATAATATGGAGTTAAACGACGATGAAGAACCTGTCGTGCAAATGGAGAATGTCTCGCCGCCCGAGGTCTGTGAAGTGCAAGTGCAATGCACTAACAATGACGCGGTGACTCCTAAAAAAGGGAAATTGGAATCGCTACAAGAAAACTCATTGTATACTGAAACTCCCAAATATCGATTAGTTATTAAATCTAAACCGAAACGTAAAGTTGATTATAGTGTGTTGGGATTGCTGTCGAACAGTATTAAGCACTTGGAACGCGTGAGATACGACGGAAATAGAAGACATAGATTAGATAGATCGGTTATCAAGGGCAGGGTGCTTTTTCCTAAGGAAGAGACCCACACCAACAACATGAACAGCTCTTTGGGGGTGTTATGCGATTCAAGAGATTAACGATTTATGGAGAAGGTGGAGGATATAACTTACCGGAAGTCGAATCTGGAGAATTTCGATGATGAATCTTGTGCCGTTAGCGCACTGTTGAACCTGGGCAGAGCGAATAATGTCCCAGAAAATGAAAGAAAGACATCGGACAAGAGAAGGTATGTTCAAGAAAATTTGCAAGATTTCGAGAGCCTCAAGAGGTTCAAAACCGATGGCGAGTTGGAAGATGAGGAACCTAAATACGACTCGTATTCCGAAGACGATGATTATGATAAACGGTCCGGTCAAAATGAGCAGGAAATGTCAGTGTCTATAACAAACGCGAATAATGATACAAGTGAAAGCTTAGAATTTTCTACTGAAAACGATATTTGTACCGATAACGAAGATAATGATATGTTAAATGACGCTCCCCTTGCTAGTAGTAGTCCTTGCCATAATGTAAACTACGAAAGAGAAGAAGACTTTGAAGAATATGAAAGAAAGATATACGAACAATTATACGGACTCAATCATATGAGTGAAACTTCTAGCAGCAAGGAATATAGATTTGCTGATTATTGACGATAATCTATCGGATTCTGATGCTGAAATGCTGAAATGCACGATAAACAAATATGTTCGGATGCTAGAATGATGGAGAACGACGAAGATAGCAGACATGAGGAAAGAAGTCATATCTTGGGAGAACATCTTGATTGTCACGATTATAGAAATTTACAAGGGAAACTCGACGCAAAGAAGTTGATCGCTAAAAAAGGACACATCGATAATGAGCCAGACT
Organism: Bombus sonorus; assembly: GCA_029958995.1. Taxonomy (NCBI): domain Eukaryota; kingdom Metazoa; phylum Arthropoda; class Insecta; order Hymenoptera; family Apidae; genus Bombus; species Bombus sonorus. The sequence continues at coordinate 96,001 of JARWAU010000128.1, read as the reverse complement.
GGCCGAATATGGATGTTAAGGAACTTGAGATAAGAGTCAGGATGGCTGACATTCAAAGACAATATAGAGAAAAGCTGATGGAATTGTCTAAATTGAATCGGAAGAAAGACAAGATGAAGATTCCTGGAAGACCGTGCAAGAAGGGACATTCTTCTAAGTAAGTCAAATTCTACATTCTATTATTAAATCATTTTAAATAGTAGATATAACGTAGATATAAATTTTGCTATTTCATATATTTATGTTAGAATGCATATTCTAAAGTATTTTTTTATAGTATATCATGTATTAAATTGAACTTTTCAAAGTAGTAAACAAGAAAGAAGAAACATAGAATTTCCATTTCTAGCTCTAGTGGGAAAAGTTTCCCACTTCATACTTTCACAAACTAAGTCTTATATGAAATTCTTTATACGAGATTAATGTAAAAAGGTTTTGTTTCACATTATTAACTTACTTTTTCACGTAGGATCGTTCCTTTCTCGTAACGACTAAGACAATTTTTATAGTTTGGAAAAAATATAGTTTATAAACATATATATATATGCAGAATACTTTTCTTACTGCAACATTTCTTGAATAATTTAACGGAAAAAATCTTGATTAAAATTTTAATAGAAAATCATTGAATTACCGTCAAAATGATTAATAAAACATGATTAATAATGTTTACAGTTCCGATAACGGCCTCTTCACATCCCTACCGACGTTACTACAATCGACGTCTTCACCCCACAAATCTGCATCGCAATCGTCGGACGGAGTTCCGCAGCCATTAACTTCAGCTGTCCTAGGTATGTAACGTGAATTTGGTAAAACTGGGTGAACAAATGAGCCACATTAAATCAATAGCTTATATTTGTAATTATAATTCATAATTATAGAAGTTAGGACAATTCTGTTATTTTTGACAAAGTAAGATACGAAATTAAAACGTAAGGAATTGTTAAAAACGAAAGAAAAATGAAAAAAAATGAAAAAGAATTATTTTAATGATGAAAAATTACTTATCTGTAATGCTGAAATTAAAAATGTATATAATGTATATATAATAATAATAATAATATATATATATAAATATCATATCATGTATTATATAAATTTTAATATATATATATATATGTAAAAACATAATATAATGTATCATATATATATAACATGTATATTAACTATATTGTAATGATAATTAAGATTTTTATCAATATATTTCATATATATGATTTTTTATCAATTTTATTAATTTTTCAATTTCGAATATTTTTATGACATCAGTTTATGATACCAGTTCAGTTCAGTACCACTAAATTAGTTAATAAAAATGAAAGAATGCGTTGTCAAGCTCAATATGGGATATCTCCCCGATCGATCAGACAGGAATGTATTTTAAAGTAGGGAAATCTCCCTATTCGTAAGCTAAGTTTTAAATGCATGAATATCTATAAAATATATCTATAAAATCTATAAAATCTATAAAATCTATAAAATATATGCAACACAGTATAAAGACAGATATATGAATTTTAATTTTATTATATTTATTATACATAATTGTTACGACCGTTCGCGGAGAGACGCGGTCGCGAGGAAAACGCGTCAGCGAGAGGCGTAAATTCTCGCTACGATTCGTATAATCGACGCCGCGAAATAATCGTTCCTCTTGTTTCGATTATGATAACAAGGGTGGTTCAATGAATTTAACACTGTGTTAACAGGTTAATATAGCTTGTATTTTTAACAATAAATTAAATAATAATAAAAGCGTCACAAATTATTTAGCGATGAATACAGTGAATGCGTTACAGAAATTCGACTCGATATTTGATATTTCTCTATATTCGTTAGACTAAGCGACTTTGTTCGTCAGAGCTCTCGATGTATGCAGTTAGACTTTTCAAATGAGACCGATTGCCCTTAGACCGATTCCTTGTCTTTCGGGGAGACAACCCCCATTACGCTCGAATCACGCCACCGCTCGCGCCGAAGATCACGTAGGCCGACTTCTTTGTGACAATGAAATAACGGACCGAAATCGACGTTTCTAGAACTCGCTGCTTGGTGACGACTATACGCTCGTCGATACATTGTATGTTTTTCGTCGGGCAGATAAGACGATCCGTCTGCGACGCTGTAGGACCGCGAGCGACGGTTACAAATACGATCTATACTAAGCCTCGTGGCGTAACATTATATGTTATTAATTTATACAGTATTATGCGATAACCCATGACGTTATATTGTATTACGTTATAACGTATTTATTATAACGTTATATGGTGTTACTTTATAACGTATTTCGTTATTTGGTATAACGTTCAATGGTATGACGATATGTAATATTACGCAATAAACGTTCTATTATATTACTTTATACAGTATTACGATATATAGTATAACGTTATATGGATTTACGTTATAGTGTATTACGCTATCTAGTATAACATTATATACTATGACGTTATAACGTATCACAGTAACTAGTATAACGTTATATGTTATTACGTTACAACGTATTACGTTATTTAATATAACGTTATATTGTATTACGATATAACGTTTTACGTTATATAGTAAAACATTACAAGGTATTACGCTTTATTGTGTTATTTTATATAGTATTACGCGATAACGTATTACGTTTTATACTATTCGGCGATAACGTATAATGTTATAAGGTATTACGTTATGTTATTTAGTATAACTTTATATGGTATTATGTTATATCGTATTACGTTATATAGTATACCGTTGCATGGTAATAGGTATATAACGTGTTACGTTAAACAGCGAAGAGAGGCGACCCCGTCAAAGTGGCTCGCCGAAGAGAACCGATACGACGCCGCGAGACCGTGGCACCACCATTATCGCCGTCATAGAAGAGCGCGGCGAAGGAGCCGTCAGACTGAGGAGGGCCTCCCCTCAGACTCGCACGACGGCCCAGGGAATGCGGCACTAGTTTTTGAGTGGTAGTTGTGGCGGGGGGGGGGGGGGGGTTTGCAAATGGAAAATTTCGGGGTTAACAACCTCCGGCCGTGTGTCCGATTCTTAAACACTTGGGTCACTTCGGTTTCACGTGATCGTCTAATGGTCGGCCAGATGACCGAGCAAAAGTTTGCAGTCGTGGGTCGGTAATATTTTGCTTGGGTGCTGGTATGGTTTTGTAAGATTGGTTCCTTGGGCGGTTGGCCACACGATTAACTTCCCGTAGACATTGTTCTCTATCAGCGACTAGTTGTTGGGCAAGGTTCAGGTTTTTCGGGTCGCTAACTATTACCATATGTCCTATTTCGTATCGTAGGTTAAGTTAATACGTTTTAAGCGGCTCGCGTTCTTCAATATCTATAGCTATGCGTCGTTCGGTTGGTATACGATTTTCGTTGTGAACTGCGTAATTCAGTTCATTGTGTTGTTGTCGGAATCTAGAATTGAAAGATTGTACACTTTATGTTGCCCCTTGTTTTAATTTCTTTAGTTTGTCCCTACAATTGCTGATAGTTGTAGGTGTTAACACATGTTGTTTCAAGCACGAATACAAGAACTTCGAACGAATCAATTTTTAGATATCGTATATTTCTTTTTGCATCATCTGTAATTCTTTGGATCCGTATGAGGTCTAATAATAGCTCTCTGTCACTTGCCTTACATCTGGATCTTGCTTTGCGGACCGATGAGATGAAATCTTCAACGCCTACGTCATCTCAACCCCGTAGTCTCTCGATAGTTTGTATGGCCTTGTCTGCGTCGAGCCCTTGGTCTTCGTTGTGGCAGTTTCTTTGTCTAGTGGTAACGTGATTAATTCGTTGTCTTCGTGAAATATTTGGTTCGTCGGTTTCCTCGTCTGTCATATGGTCAACACCGATTGCTAAAGGCGTGCTCGTGAGCGGTTGGTCAGTTTCGGTGTCGTACCTTAATTCCATAGCCTTTGCAAGACCTCGTATTTCTTTGACCCGACTTCTATAACTAGTTTCCGCGAATCTTTTTATACTGTTAATATTCTGATCCGTATTACTTCTAAAGTTTCCGAACTTCCGACGTGAGTCAGACTTTGAAGTTGTTCGAGGATAGTCATAATTGATTCACTTTGCTTTGCCGTACTCATGTCAGTTGGATTCATCTTGATAGACGCGATATTTTCAGAAGAGTCACTATCTTCAGAACGTATTTCGGGTTGAGGATTTCGGTAATATGCGAAAGCCAGCTTACCGAGATTCTTTGTAGATCCTTCATTTGATGAAGGAGGTGACCGTGGTCCTTCGCTGTAGAATCCGTAGAGTTCCCGTTGAAGTATCCTCTTGATGCGATGAATGGATCCTGGCAAGGATCGCCAAAAATCAAAAAAATATATCGCATTTTCAACTCCACAAGGTCACTTCCACTATAATCGCATGCCCTTCGGACTCAAAAATGCACCGGCAACGTACCAACGCTTGATGGATACCGCGCTACGGGGCTTATTAGGAATTTTTTTTTTCTTTTTTTTTATTTATTATTTGTTAAATTTTTACAATTTGTCCAGAAGGACATTTGGTAAGATATTATAGCTTAAAGAATAAAAGAATAAAACAAAAAAAAATAAAAATAAAAATAAAAATAAAAATATAGCATGTGGATGGTTACCCCCTGCGGGGTTCCATCTTCTTGGTTTCCTATTGCATCTCTATTTCGAGGTCTGAGGGATGCTTCCTCTTCAGTCTTCTTTTTATTTTGGTTTTATTTGTTTCAGCAACCAGCTGGTTTGGGTGTGCTGCAAGTCTTTCTTTGTACTTTTTTGAGTATCTAGCGATTTCCTCTTTGACTGTTGGAATTTTTAGATCTTTTCGTAGGTCTTCGTTTCTGACGTACCATGGAGCGTTAACTGTTGTCCTTAAAATTTTTGCTTGCTCTATTTCTATTTTACTTATGTGACTCATTGCTGCCGTCCCCCATAGTGGGACTCCGTATGTCCAGATCGGTTTGATTATTGTTTTGTATATATCTAGTTTATTCATTATGCTTAATTTAGATTTTCTATTGATTAACCAGTACATCTGCTTCCTTTTTGCACTTATTCTGTTTATTATTGATTTTATATGGTGCTTCCATGTAAGGTGTGTGTCTAAATGTATTCCTAGATATTTGACTTGCTTTGTTTGTGCTATGTGGGCGCCGTTCAGTTGAATATCTGGTGTTTTTCCTTTTCTAAGTGTAAATGTTATGTGGTTACACTTGCTGGTGTTCACTTTTATTTGTTTGTTTTGCAGCCATTTGCATGCCTCACTAGTATGGCCGTATCGTCCGCAAACGTCAGTGTTTTGCTGTTGACAGTTGTTGGTATATCTGCCGTGTATAGTGTGTATAATATTGGTCCTAAGACACTTCCTTGCGGTACTCCTGCCTTGATATCCTTAATTTCAGAGTATGCATCATTTATTTTTACTACAAAGGTTCTGTTATTTAAGTAAGATTTGAGTAGTTTGTAGATTTGTTCTGGAAATTGCTTTTTGATTGTTTGAAGAAGTTTTTCATGGTTAACTTTGTCGAATGCTTTTTCGATATCCATAAAGAGTGCTGTGCAGTATTGTTTTGTTTCAAGCGACTGTAAGATTTCATTGACGAGTCTATGCGTTTGTTCTATTGTGGAGTGTTTATTCCTGAATCCAAATTGATGGTTCGGTATTAGTTTTTCTTTTTCTATTGTTGGTTTTAAGCGGTTATATATTATTTTCTCTAATAATTTGGAAAACACAGGTAGTAACGATATCGGCCTGTAGGATGCAGTTAAATGTGGGTTTTTGTTTGGTTTGGGTAACATTACTATCTGTGCTATTTTCCATAGTGTAGGAAAGTACTGTATTCTTAGAATTGCGTTAAATATTATCGTTGTTAGTCTTATTGCCTTTGGGGGAAGGTTTTTTAAGATTTTCCCATTGAACAAGTCAAATCCTGATGCTTCACTTGTCTTTGTTGCCTCAATTAAGTTTGTAACTTCTTGCGCTGTTGTGCCGAGTATGGTGCAGCGTTTATCAGTTGTGTTGCTGGCATTTTCCGCTTCTTCGTTTGTTTGCCATCCAGGGATGCTGTTATTAATTTCATACGGCGAAAATATATTTTGTAGGTGCTTTGAGAATTCTTCTGCCTGTTCTTCGTTGGTTCTGGCCCATGTGTTGTCCATTTCTCTGATTGCTGGGATTGTTTTTATTGTTTTCTTAATTTTGTTAGTGACTTTCCATAGGGAGTAGTCGGTATTCTCACGCGCGGATAGTGATTCGATGAATTTTGAGAATTCGTTATTACGATGTTCCCTTATTTTATTCTTTAGTTCCTTTGCAAGTTTATTTAGGTTTTTCTCGTTTTCTCGTGTTCTCTGTTTTTGCCATTTTGCTTTCGCTTTTCTTTTTTCCCTGATTTTGTCTAGGATGTCCTGCGGAATAATTTTTGATTGCCTGCTATTTGTTTCATAGGTGGTGGTTGCCCACGCTGCTTCCTGTATTATTTCTGTCAAAGTTGCTACTGCCTGCTCAATGTGTTCAGGTGTTTTCAACGGGATATTGCAGTTGATTTTGTTTTCGATTAGCTCTTTGAAAGTTTGCCAATTGGTGGTTTTATTGCAAAGCGACTCTGACTTGTTATAAAGTAGTGGTTTGCTTGAAATATTCTATTATAATTGGTGTATGGTCGGAGTTAAGTTCGAGGCTGGTTGCTATTTTTAATTTGTTTACATTTAGCCCTTTTCTTACTGCAAAATCCAACAGGTCAGGTATTTTATTGGGGTCTGTCGGCCAGTACGTTGGTTTTCCTGTAGATAGTACATTGAGGTTGCTGCTTCTGATGTATTTTTCTAATGTTCTACCTCCCGGCGTGCTAATTCTCGAACCCCATAATGTGTGCTTTGCATTAAAGTCTCCTGCCGTTATATATTTGTCGCCTAAGGATTGGAAGTACTCTTCCCATTCTTTTAGTGTCATTTTGTGTCTCGGAGGTACATATACTGCTGACAGGTGGAAGTAATTGTCATTGGTTTGTATTGTGACAGTGGTTGCTTGTAGGTGTTCTTGATTTGTTTGGCTATGTAAGTGATGCTTGATGTCATTTTTTATTATTACTGCAGTTCCTCCATGTGCTTTACCTGAGGGATGTTTGGTATCGTATATGGTGTAGTACGGTATTTTCATGTAGTTTTTTAGAGTGAAATGTGTTTCCGAGACAAGTAGTATATCAATATTATTTTTATACAAAAATATTTTAGTTTCGTGGGCTCGCTGTTGCAAGCCATTGGAGTTCCAGACTGCTATTTTCAAAATGTCCATCTCTATTTTTTACTTAGCAAGTTAGTGAGTAGTTGTAACATGATTGTTGTTTGTTGTGCTTGTTGTCTTAGTATTGTGTTTAGCTCACTTACCATTTTTCCTATCATTTCCATACCTTTAATGGATTGTTTGAGCATTTCTTTGATGTCTGTAACGTCTTCGATGTTATTGTTTTGATTCTGATTGTTTTCAAGCGTTGCTTTGCTAATGTTTTTAGTTACTTGTGCGTAGCTTCGGTTACCTTGGGGATCTATGTTTCTGTTTATAGCGTTTAATTCGTATTGTGCTTTCAATGTTGTTTCATTATCCGTTATACTTTGTTGTGGTTGATGGTTATTGTATGATCTGTTGCGAAGTGGAAGAAACAGTTTACGTTGTATTTGTTTCCTTATTTCACATCCTTTGTAGCTGGCTGGGTGATTTCCGTTACAATTGTAGCATTTAACTTCTTCTATTTTTCCTGTGTATGGGCAGTGTATTGTTAGGTGATTTTTTGCACATTTAACACATGCCGGGCTTCTGTTGCAATAATTTTTTGTGTGTCCGTATTGTTGACACCGCATGCATCGTGGTATATCTTTTTTGTAGCGTGGTGGTTCCACTGTTACAATTGTATTTAGTATTTTTTTGATTTCATAAATTTCCTTGTTATTGGTTCTGGGTTCAAGTTCTATTAAGAATAATGGCAATGGTTGCTTCGTATCGTATCTTGTCATATTGTTTATTGCTCTTGTTTCATGGCCAATTTTTCCTAATTCTTCGCTGAATTTTTTTGTGTTAGTTTTTGGATGTAAACCTCTTATAACTATTTTATAGCTCCTTTCTGTTTTGAGTTGGTACGTGTGGTATATAGCATTTTTTTCCTTTAGTTCATTTATCACTTTCCTGTAAACTTCTGGTGTGTTTGTTTGAATTTTTACTTGTTCTAATTTCGTTTGTTTTATTGTGTAGTTATCCTTCCCGACTATATTGTTTAGTAGATCAATAAGCGGGTCTATTATTTGGGCCTCAACAAATATTGGTGGTGGTTTTGATATGTAAGGTGATCTATTTGTGGCTTTGCTTGTCGGGTCATTGTCTATTTCTTCCGTTAGTGAGCTGAAGGAGTTTCTTAAAGGTAATTCTTGCAGCCATCGCTGCTTTTCTGTACCTGAGTTTCCTGCAGCATTTGTGCCTAGAATTATTTTACGTTTTTTGCTAGTCTTTGCTAGCTTCCAGTTTTCGTCCTGGTAACTTATTTCGTTTTCGTGTCTGCACTTCTCCTGTCTCCACTGCTCTTCCATTTCTTCTGTTTCCATATCATTTTGGTTGTTATTATTTTGCTGTTGTTGCTGTAAGCTTGGTAAATCTGACGACCCTTTTATAAAATATTTTTCTCCTTTGGTTGCAATCTTGATTGTTGATAACTGCTGCTGCATTGTTTGTCACTATCACTATTCGTAGCACTTCTCTGAATCACTTGACTGGAGCACGCGTTTGCTTACACACATCTGTTCGCCTCGATTGCCCGAGCGACACTCCCTCACGGACATGGGACGAAATTTCGTATGTTAACTGATGGATACATTTGAAGGGGCTTTCAAAATTCGACACGTGAAAACCACTTCTTTCCACCCGCAATCTAACGGATCTCTTGAACGGACACATGCTGTAGTAAAGGTTCTCATTCGAACTTGTACGACCGACCGACAAAACGACTGGGACGAAAATTTAAAACTAATATGCATGGGATACAATACTTCGGTACACGAAACAACCGGACACACCCCATTCGAACTAACATTTGGACGACAAGCTAACATGCCGTCCTCAATATCAAACACCTCCACCTTAACTAAAGATCAATTGTTTAACCTCTGGAAAATTCGACACAACGCCTATATAGCGAAAGCGAGAGAAATCACTGAATCAAACAAAAGGCGGTATCAAAGAGATCAGATTCGAAAAATTATTAAAACACAAACTATATTCCAATTAAAAGACAAAGTATGGGTACATAACGATCACAAAACCAACAAACTAGATCTCGAATGGCTAGGACCTGCAGAAATCCTCTCCTTCAATCCACCCACCTATCTTATCAAATATTCCAACGGTCACACGCAAAGAATCCATCGTAACAGGCTAAAATCCTACTTTTCATGAAGAAGACCATAACATGGATCATTTTAACACTTGAATACATTAAAAGCGACCTAGCAGTAAAACCACTAAATTATGCCAACATTTTCTTGGAACACATCGACGACTGCTATCTGTACAACGAACAAGTAGATATCACCCTTATAGTAGGGGTTAACGATCCAATTGATCAAGTTGATAGATTACAACGCGTGATAGATTTAATAGACCGTTGTAATGTAAACCACCTTACATACCAGAAATAAGTAGCCTAAAATCTAAATACAGAAATCTTCAAAACCTGTCTCGGCAACTCAAATTATTATTGCATTATAGAAGCAAACGCGGATTGCTTAATGTCATAGGCTCAGTATCCAAAACTCTAGAACTCATTAACAAAAACATCGACACATTATTCGACTCCAACAATAAAATAAAAACAATCTTTAGTGACCAAACCGCACTTATCAAACGCGTGGTAGACGACACCAAAACAGATCAACTCGAAAACCTTGCCAACAATATACACAAGATTGAAAACCACAATGGAAAAAACGAAATATTAGTCTCAATAGTAATTCAAACTGAATTTACCATATCGCAACTCCATGTTAACGTCGACGAAATTTTTAACACTGTTACGTTAGGAAAACAAGGAATCATAAATCCACGAGTTATAGAATCTGAACAGTTCTTACAAACACTTGATCAATTAACAAGACAAAACTTTATGACTAACCGTATCGAACCCTCAGTTCAAAATTTTCAACTAATTCTAGATCTAAGTAAATTGAAAATATGGATAAGAGATAACAAACTTAAGTATACGATAACTGTGCCGGTTTTGGAAAACAGTGAATGGAAAATAAAGAAAATTTATCCGATACCTTCTAAACAAAACTCTGTATTCATTGCGCCTGTAATAGAAACTGACTTGATATTAACCAATTCAGAACAATACATCTTTGCCGATAGCCACTACTTAGACAAATATTGTAAACGAACAGCAATCATCCACATTTGTAAAAGAACTCAACCGAGTCACAATAGAATGAACTCACCCGAATGCGGGTCAGAATTAATTAATAATCAACGGACAGTCAAAACTAGTCCGACTGCTGCCTTCAAACTGAAAGGATTGACGTTCGTACCTTTGCAGACAGAAAATCATTACATTATTATCCCTACGAAAAATGTACAAATCGACGCAATATGTAAGACACATAAAATCCTAGAGATTAGACAGCCAAGATTAATAAGCAGTAAAACCGGGTGCATAATCACATACGATCATAATATTATGAAGATAGGAGGATCACATAAAAATATCTCTTACGAAACCAAATTTAAGAATAGTATATACAGCTTCGAAGAAACAGACGTTCCGATATTAGAGAAAATATTAGAAACAGCTCAAAGAGTAATTCTGTAAAGATATAGGAGGGATTCGGAAATACAAATAATTGACTTTATTTAACACACAACAGTTACACACATATCTTATACTCTGAAGACCTCGTAAACCTACTACAAGCAGGCACGCTTGTTCTCAACCGACGCTTCCAGATACTTCTAGACGACTGTCAATCGTCCCAACTAAGGCCTGGACGCCCTCTAACGCTTACACACATTCACATGTACAGTGTAACTGTATCATCTTCTTAGCAGTTATACGTTATAACGTAATAGTATATAACGTTATACGTTATAACTTCATAGTATATAACGTTATGAGTTATAACCTCATAGTATATAACGTTATACGTTATAACGTAATAACATATAACGTTATACGTTTTCAGGTTATAGTAATACATGTATAACGTTATACATGTTATTGGATTATCGTATATTACGTTATACGTTATAAAGTAATACGATATAACATTATACGTTATAACGGAATAGAAGGTAAGGCCAAACGTCATAACTTAATATTATATAATATTATACGTTATAGTGTGATAGCTTATAACGTTATGCGTTATAACGTAATAGCAGATAACGGTCTACGTTATAATGTTATTGTATATAACGTAATAGCATACAACGTTATACGTTATATGGGTATAGTATATAACGTTATAGCTATAACGTAATAGTATATAACGTTATACGTTATAAAGTAATAGTATATAACGTTATACGTTATAAGGATATAGTACATAACGTCATACGTCATAACGTAATAGAACGTAACGTTGTGCGTTATAACATAATAGTATATAACGTTATACGTTATTAATTCATACCATTTAACGTTATACGTTATAACGCAATAGTATATCAGGTTATACATTACAACGTAATGGTATATAACGTTATACGTGATAACGTAATAGTATATAACGTTATACGTTATAACGTAATAGCAGATAACGTCCTACGTTATTGTATATAACGTAATAGCATATAACGTTATACCTTTTAAGGTTATAGTACATAACCTTATACGTTCTAAGGTTAAAGTATATAACGTTATACATAACAACGAAATAGAACGTAAACGACGCACGTTATTACATAATAGTATGTAAAATAGTACGTTATAGGGTGAGAGGATATAACGTTATACGTTAAAACGTAACTGCATATAACGTTATTCTTTATAACGTAATACCTTATAACGTTATAGGTTATAACGTAATAGTACGTAACGTTGTTCGTTATTACGTATTAGTATATAACTTTACACGTTATAACGTAATCGTGCGAAACGTCGTACGTTATAACGTAATAGTATATAACATTATACGTTATAATGTAATGATTTATATCGTTATACGCTATCGCGTAATACGATGTTACTTAATGCGTTTTCACGTAATACAATATAACGTTTTGCGTCATCGCGTAATACTGTATAACCTAATTCGTCATAACAATATACCATATAACGTTATAGTATATCACATAATACGTTAGAACGAAATACCATTCAATGCTATAACTTATCGAGTAATACTGTATAGAGTAATAACACATAACGATATACGTTATAGCCTAATACTATATAACGTAACACTTTGTAACATAATACCATATAACGTTATATTCTATCTCGTAATACTCTACAACGTAATACGTTATTACGTAATACCGTATAACGTTATATGTTATCGCGTAATACTACATAACCTGATACGTTATAGCGTAATACCATATAACGTAATACATTGCTACATATTACATTTTAAAATAAAACATTTTATAAAATATACATGTATACAGTAGTCTTAAATCTTCAAATAGTTATTAATATCTTAGATGTTGTGTATAAAAAGCTCACCACACATAAGCTGTACTGTGCTTTATAGTAAATAAATTTTATACTTGTACTTAAAAGATAGATTCTAAATTTACTTTATCCCTTCAATTCCATATCCTAGAATAATAGCCATACGAAAAACAAGTCAACGCTAAGGATGTTGCACGAGCAATTCACAACTAGCGTGCAAATCTGCAAACGGATATTTCGTAATATGGTTAAAATTGTTAGCGAAGGAACGAATAGAGAACGTGGCCAAAGAATGTTTGGTAATTGTTTCATTTATGAAAAAGGATAGATACCTACGGAACTAGTTCATCGAAGTTGAAAAGATCGAATCTACTTCGTCGTTGCATTAGGGCAATAAAAATTAAGCGAAACCCTTAATCGAGAAATGAAAGCCACGTTGTGTAAAACCGTACCACGGTATTCGATGCATCGTGAAGATTGCATTGTCAAACTGCATAAAATCGCCTCGGATGCATCGGATGGCTCTTTTCTGTTTTATTTCACGCGATAATTAGGCGTCGGTGTAAAAGGCGAACCTGACGTTCGAATTAAAGTTGACCTAGGTTGATGGCTGCCAAGCGAGCGCAATATCAACCTGGACGCGGGACAATTAGAATAAAACTGAAAAATTCTAGGAATTCCACGCGGAATAATTTCGCGTATAGTCATTTCGCTCTGTAACGAGTATCTAAAAATTCAAAAATACCAAACCTTATTAATCGTTACATAAATGTATCTATTCGTGAAACGTTGGAAAATGGGATTTATAGAAAGAAGAAAAAAAAAATGAAGAAAATAGAATATACGCTGAAAGATTCAACGCGAGTCTTTGCAACAATAGTTTTAACGTTTTATCGAAAGATTGCCAAACACCTCTCGAACGAACAAAAGAGTAAGTCTAGGTGCACCGGGACAGACAATTAACGCTTTCTTTCAAAAACAGCTTGCTCTTCTTTGTATTGTTTCGAGGATGGTACCGACTATCGTAACTCTATCTGTCACGCGTTCTTACCACGTTTTTACGTATAGCTGAAAATCCCTATACACGTTTCCTACCTATCGTGCAAACTGGACAGACTGGATCGCTTCGACGCTAGATCTAACAGGAAATTTCTCACTGATCTGTTTCAAGCAGCTTTCACGTACGCAATAAGTTCAGCGAGTGTAACGTACGCCGTGACCGCTGCTTGCAGCAGAGGCAACATGACCGTTTGCGGTTGTGAACCGAAAAGGTAAGGTAAACTCGTTGTCGTTGCTTTTACATTTCTTTTTACCGCCGGTTAAAGCTGGTTATCAAAGCGGCTATGTATGTACTTGAAAGTATATTCGAAGGTCGTTCTAGTTGCTGTATCACGTGAAATTACGATTCCATGGGAGGGTTGATAAGAGATCGTTGGATGATATCAGTTCGCAGAGACGATACAACATTTTCAAACGACCTGATAACATCTGATTAAGAATCGAATTTCTTCGAATAGAAGCACAAATGTTACATACAGCGATATAGATTCCTCGTAAAAATTTCACGCCGAACGACGTAAAAATTTCTCGACGTGCACTTACCTAATTTCCAATTTAATGAAACGTTTCTTCGTCAAAGTTTGGGTGTTCTTTATACAGGACGAGAAAGGAATTGCGAGCAAATGGCTGGGAATGGGGCGGTTGCAGCGCGGACGTCACCTACGGGATGAGGTAACGATCATTAACCCGATCCGTAATGAATTCGTAGTCGGTTCCCTTTGCATGTGTCACGTGCGTGCAAAACCTCTATGACGCTGTACGTCACGACAATTGTTATACAGGCATGGATTTTAATATTATAATTTAATGTTAGGTTCGCGCGTAGGTTTCTGGACGCGAGGGAAGTCGAGGGGGATGCGAGGGGTCTGATGAACCTTCATAACAATAAAGCAGGACGGAAGGTGAGTAATGCCAGTTACCCGTTAATGATTCATTGCTTTTAACGCGCAAAATGTAACAGAAATTTTGTTAATAATATTCTCATATCGATCGTATCGTTTATATACAGGCTGTAGAAAAACGTGGATATACGTTCGTTATACGATATTTATTATAGAAAATATATAGAGGACGATTTTAAATATCGAGAGAGAAAATGAAAGATGTTCGTGTAGAAAAATGTCAACTGGTCGTGCATAGATATTTGATGTAAAATTAAATTTTCTATTTATAACTTGAAGAATAAACGTCGATCGACGATTTCGTACGCGAATCTTCGTTCGTTGTCTTGAATTTTTTAATTGTCTAAAAATTGCCTTTATATATATTTTTCGATAGCTTGTGTATCTCTCTTGCTGTTCGAAGATATCATACGATCGAAAGAATTGTAATTATTAACCTAGATTTTGAAATTTTTAACAAAGAAAGATGCCGTATGATAAATACCTTTCAGCAAACAAACTGCCCGCATATCGATACCTTCGAAGTTGGCAACCTATCCGTCCGTGCCCGTTGGCATGGGGTATCGGAGAACTGAGTCGTATGCCGTGATCCGCAAAATAGGACCCCACACTCGACCGGTCTCCTTTCCTCTCCGTGGGTATTCCAACGACTTAGCGTTAATCCAAGTTTAATATTCGTATTTTCTTCTGCAATCCGTACTATAAGTAGAGTCCCTAATGATTTCTTGTAACGTAAATTAACTAGTAAGTAAATTTACTAATAGTTTGTACAATATTTGGTATTAGAGAATAGGTACACATAAGGATTATGGAACGGAAATAACCCAACTACTTTGTACTTGGAATTTATGCGGGCCTTCTTCTATATTCTTTGTACGAAGTTACAATTGTTTGACCCTTGGACCTTTTGAAAATATACGAAAATGTACGAATTCTTTATTGCTTGAAAGATCCGTTCGTTAACTAAAATATTGATCTAGTGGTTCAATATTCTCGGATCAGAAAGACTAGTATCTGGGAATTCGAAAATAAAACGTATATTCGTAAACGGGCCGAGGTGGTAAAGTCAAAATTAACGTTTGCGGGAAAGGATGGAATTCTGTGCCGCGGCTAGAACGCGTAAATGGCCAGGGTTAATTGGGGAAAGTTCTCGGAGCTTTCGTCTTCCTCGATGGGCTTTATTATCGAGGCGGTAATGAAAACTCGCATATATCGCGCGGTTGTCCTCCACGTGCACGTACGATCTGTGCACGCGTGTACAGACGCGCGCCTGCTAACGATTTATTCTTAGTTTCGATCGCCTCGCCGTATCGCATACTTTATGCTACAGACGATTTTTTTCCCACCTCTGCACCCGCCCCTCACCGTCTGCCGATAATTCGAAATGTAAACCAGTTTTCTGAGCATACGCGTCCATCGGACACACAATGAGCGAAGAGACGGAGAAACGCGTGCATCGAACAGTTCGTACACGGTGCGAACGTGTTCTAATCGTAAGAGAGGAGTTTCGCAGTTTTTGCAAAATCGTAACGTTCGTTCGTCGATAACGATTCAGAATGTAATAGTTGAATGTAGCAGTTTATATTATAAAGACTTAGCGTTTTAACCCTTTCGTAGGATATCGTTGGAGCAACGAAGCTTGGGTACGTTAATCGTTACGAAGTGTGGGTCCCCATGAACTGACGAAGGGCAATCTCCTGAATCGAATCTCGACATGCAATTTGCTAATTCAACGCAACAAAAGAGAGCCATTTTTAAAAAAGTTAATTACTGGAGATGAAAGTTGGATTCTCTACGACAACACTGCGCGCAAACGATCTTGGTCGAGTCGACATAAGCGTTCTCCAAGACCTGGATTTTACCCGAAGAAGGTGCTGCTTTCAATTTGCTAGGACTGGAAGGGTATCATCTATTACGAATTACTTCCGAAAGAGTAAACGATCAACAGTGAAAAATATTGCAACTCGAAAAGCTTGAGAAAGCCATTATCGCAAAGCATACTGAAGTGGTGAACAGACGTGGCATCGTGTTCTACCACGATAACGCGAGACCACACGTTTCTTTAGCAGTACGAACGAAAATTGCTGAGATTATTTCGTTGTTCACTGTTGCAACCTTCCGAAACATTTTAAATCAATTATTTAATATAAATTGCAACGCCGATAGGTTATCTTACTGGAGATTTATTTCCGTTGAAGTGAATCGCCTGTAGGAGCACTACAAAGGTTCGCTAAAGCTACATTTGACAGTAAACGTTTACTCGTAAACTAGCTCGCTAAATCAGATCAATAATCGCTCGATAATAATCTCGCTCGTGATCGTGTCCGCATATTTATACTGGTCGGGGGAGTCGGAAGATTCAAAATCGTTTCGGAACGACGGTTGCCCTCATTTGCCATCACTGCTTTCCTACTATCAGTATGTAAAAGATTTTTCACAGTATCCAACAATCCGCAATTTGTATAAATATTATTGTAGTTTCTTGCGTCACATGAACTGTAATATAAACCGGCCTTTTATTTCCATTACTCCTCTGCATACCAATTTGTAAGCAATAATACATTTTATTTGTTAATCTAATAACATGTGAAGTTCTTCAGTTGTTCTAAGAACAATCAATGGATAAGTGAAGAGAATATTGAAATCTTTGAAAATAAGTATCTAGTCATATGACTTCCGATCCGACATTTTATTGCAATGCTTGTCAAATTGCAAAGTAATTGCCTATCCATATTAAATATATTTCACATATGTGCATGTCTATTATTTTGATTAGTTGTGCTACTTGCAATAATTCGCCATTCTGGATCATCTAAATTTAACAAAGATGCATTCAATTTACTCCATACTTCAAAAAGCTCCTATTATCATAATTCACATGGGAAGATAGAGAGCTGTGACAGCATTCAGCTCTCAACTTTGAACAAGGCATATTGATAAGCCAGAGTAACTCACATACAACTTGGTGGTACAAGCGTTGAAAAAAGTTATCTGCCCCTGAGAAAACACATTTGCACAGGCAACGTACAAAGGGGATTTGTGCTCAACAAACAAGACTTGCTATAATTTGCTGTAGTTTGTCACAATAAGCCTACTTGTATCGCGCGTCAAACGATTTTCGAATTAGTTGATGCTTGGATGTTCAAGATACGAAAGCACGGTGTGATGAGACGTTTATGTACAACGTGTTCATGGTGCAACTCATCGTTAGCAATCTTCATGCACGATTTGCTAAAAACAAAGAATTTTCCCCTCTGTTTATCCCATACCAGTCTTCTCTCGTCACTCCTTATCTCATACACAGCAGGACAAATATCGTCCCAGATGACGACCAACAGCCTGGACACATCTGCGGATCTCTTGCCTGCGACAGAATTTTGTTATGTGTAGTATGCTGGAATGAAAAGGACTAATATGGCGAATCAGAAGATTGCGGAAAAATTGTAGACGCTTTCCAAATGTTGTTAATTTCTTTTTATTTCTTCAAAACTCTACAAAACTGTTGACTAATTAAGCAAATATACACAATCTTGATGTTCAGAATAATGGATCGAGTATTGGAAACGGTACTATTAAATCCACAGGTTAAGATGTAACTCAAATTTTCTTTAAACTCTAAGACATACAAAATACATAATGTTTTATGTAAATTGCCATACATTTGAAAATAAGAAATATCGAATCAAAAATTCTTCAAATATATTTCGAACGCTCATTAATACAACAAAATTATATTACTACAATATTATATTACTACAAAATTATATTACTACAAAAAATTGTAATGGTCCCGAATGCATTGGTCCCGATACAGTTGACAAACCAAACCAATGAAATGTGCAGAGACTAGAGAACATGGGGTCCCCAATCGTGTGGTACGCATCAGCATCGTTGAGAACACCAACTCCCTCCTGCCGACTGTCCCAATGTCATCTCATACGGCAAGACTGCAAATAAAATATATCCAAATATACATCAGGATAATAATGCGATTTCTATTCCTGCAGCACCTGATGAAATACACGGTGCTCCATAATCGCGCGAAATTCCATATAGTCGTTGTTGAAATGTCTATGCAGTTGGTCGATAAAACGTTGCGAGAAATTATCCTCTTGTCAAAGTAGTCAAATAAGCTTCTATATCTTCATAACGTGATTGCTTGGATTCTTCCCATTACATTAGACTTCGCCATGAAGACGGCTTCGTAGTTTTCTTAATTAGCAGAAATACGTCTGTCCTCTTTTTCGAGGTTAACACAGTATCGATGATAACTTTCTTGAGAAATGGGTTAACAAGAAATATCGACTGATACGATATTCACGTTTTCTTATAGATATGAAAAACCCACTTTATACACTGTAACGAAATAATATCCAAGAAACGTGTTAAAACATGCATAGAAGATACATGAATCAGACTGAGAAACCACTCCGCTCTGTCGTCACTAAGCTCGACACAACCGTCACAAACTAGTCGCAGAGAGAGACTGACCGTAGCGGCCCAGAGGAGCGCCAACGTACCCCAAGCGGCTACTGCCCCGCCATCTATATTAACCAGAAAGCACAGGATAATACTTGGATTCGTTCTTCCCCAAATGTAGAATTTATTTACGTTAAAGATATATATAATGTACAAAAATGTATATTAATTTATAATACAGTTTACAATAACATGTAAACTATATTAACTATATGACTAACGGAATTTGAGAAAGGGAAAGATGGCGACCAGCATGGCCGATGCGGTACTAACTCTATATCCGGTTGACGTCAACTCACAAAAGCGTACCTACACAATGATGCATATGCTTCGAATCCTTTGTGGAAATTTTAACGCTTCAATGGAAAACTTGTCGTTCTTATAATATCTAACTAACAGACATGTACCTTTTATAATAGAATAGAACACGTAAATTTCGTAGTTGAGAATTATTGGAAGTTTCACACTTAATTCATAATTGCAATAATCTTTTCTAACGAAATAAGCCATTTATTTATCATCCGGGTTAGTATTATGACATTTATGTTATAATAGCATTGTGAAAATGAGGCAATCGGAATACAGAAATACTATTTCAAATCATTTCTCCCATATTTCCTATGTCCTTTATAAATAATTCGTGTATGACATTTGTTCTTTCTATCCCTACTCCGGGGAAACCATAACTTGTGGTCAAACAAAATCAACTATGTTTTAAATCGGTAGGCACCCTCCTTCAGACACCGAGAAACAGGTGTCGTAGCCTGGGGGCAACGATCCGCATCGTCTCCGCTCATACCCGTCCCGAGACACCTTCCTAGCCCGGCGCTACGTCGCGAGAGGCTATCCTTCTCGTCCTGCATCTCCCCGCATGCTTATAGTCTGACGTAGCGTCATACTTGATTTCATGGAGGCGTGAACGATATTGAAATATGTCATAACGTTACCAAACCCACTAGCACTAGATATCACATACTGTGTGATACTATATAACGTTATACGTTATAGCGTCATACTTCATAACGTTATACGCAATAGTATTATCCTACATAACATTATACGTTATATCGTTGTACAATATAACGTTATACGTTATACTATAATCCTACATAACGTTATACGTCATAACGTTATTCTATATGACGTTATTCGTTATACAATAATGCTTCATAACGGTATGCTTTATAACGTGATTATATATAACGTTATGCGTTATACTATAATCCCACATAACGTTATACGTTGTATCGTTGTACTATATAACGTTAAACGTAACAAGTAATACCATATCACGTAATACGTTATAACGCAATACTACATAATGTTGTCCGTTATAACGTTATACTTCATAATCTCATACGTTATACTATAATACCTCACAACGTTATACGTTATTTTATAACTCTTAATAACGTTATTAGTTATAACGTAGTACTATATGACGGCATACGTCAGTACGTAAGACTGCATAACGTTATACGTTATACTGGTATACTATCGGACGTTATACGTTATAACGTCGTACTTCATATCGTTATACGTTAAACTGTAAAACTACATAACGTTATTCTTTATACTATAATCCTACATAACGTTATACGTTAGAACGTAATACTATATAACGTTATACATTATACCGTTATTCTATATAACGTTATACGTTAGAACGTAATACTATATTACGTAATACGTTATAATGTAATACTATATAACGTTAATCGTAATAACCTGTTACTTCATAACGTTATACGTCATACTATAATACATCATAATGTTATACGTTATAACGTGATACTATATAACGTTATACGTTATACTATAATACTTCGTAACGTTGCACGTTATAGCATGATACTATATATCGTTACACATTATACTATAATCATACTTAACGTTATATGTTATAACGTAATAATATATAACTTTAAATGTTATAACGTAATACTATACTACGTTAGACGTTATGACGTAATACCATAAAACATGATACGTTTTACTGGAATATTTCATAGCGATATACGTTATAACTCATTACTATATAACGTTATACGTTATATCGTGACACTATATAACGATAAACGTTATACTGTAATCCTACATATCGTTATAAGATATAAAGTAATGCTATATAATGGTAAACGTTATAACGTAATACTATATGACGTTATACGTTATGACGTAATACTCTACAACGTTATACGTTATACTTTAATCCTACATATCATAATACGTTATACTATCATACTTCATAACTTTATACCTTATAACGTGATACTATATAACGTTATACGTTATACTATAATCCCACATAAAGTTATATGTTATATCGTACAACGATATGACGTGAAACGTTACAAGTAATTCTATATCATGTAATACGTTACAACGCAATACTTTTGTTTTTTTTTTATCGTGGGGAAATCCTCATGGACACTCGGCGCTGCGTAGCAACGACCGTGTAGTGTCGGACTCTTACCGACTAAAACCCCACGGTGGTAATTCCGTCGTGCAGAGGTGCACCCGGGGTCTCTTGTGAATCACTACCGAATGCAACCCCGTCGTCTATCTCCCTGCCGTTGTAGTTGTCTAGGGAGGCGTCCCGGCTTGAGTTGGAAAGCTAGGGGGACCACTCGCCCTAGCGCCACGTCCCCTAGTCTGACGCTCCCGGGGCAGCGACGATGGCGTCGCGCCCTTGCGTCGTACGGCGCCCCTGCGACGTTGAAGCGACGATCTACTGGAATCGGCTCTTCCCACCCGATCTCTTTCTGCACGCTCCTTTCTCTACATAACCTCCTCCCAGTCGGTGCGGACAGCATTAACCTCCCGGGACCCTCGGAGCATGGCCTCAACGACTGCTTCCGGAGCCAATCTCTCGCCGATGTCGAGCTGCAGGACGCGCCGCGTTTCCGCCCTCACTGGACAGAACTCCAGCGCGTGCTGCGCCGTGTCCTCCTCTTATCCGCAGTGATGACAGGTGGACGTCACGACCCGCCCGATCTTCAGCAGGTACTCACCCAAGACCCCGTGTCCGGTGAGCATCTGTGTCGTCCTGAAGGAGAGCGGAACCCCGCCTTCATCTCTCCAAGCCTCCCAATTGGGAAGCACGGCGCTGACAGCTCGGTGTGGCTGCCTGGCGTCCTCCTCCGTCAGCTGCGAGCGCCACCGTTCCCAGATCTCCAGCTTTGCCTCTTCGCCCGGGTTCGACAGCGACGGTTGCCCATCAGATCTGGGGCCCATACCGGTGCCCCATAGAGGACCCGGGACCGGATCACTCCCTCGTAGATTCGGCGGACTCCCGACCCTACTCAGCCGCTGTTCGGAAGAAGGCCGCGCAAAGCGTTGGCTGCGGTCGTCTCCCTCGGGACCAGGAGCTCGAAATGTGGTCCGAACGTCCACTGACTGTCGATGATGAGGCCCAGGTACCTCATACGACGGTTCGCCGGCACCGCTTCGCCGTTTATGGTCACGGACAGTCCGTCGGGAGGGGATCCCCTCCGGCGGTGATCGAAGAATCACAGGGCATCCGACTTGGCCGGCACATGCTCAATCCTAGTCGCTGGATAGCGTGCACCGCGCACGCTACGGCGTCTTCCGTGAGAATCACGGTCTCGTTCACCACCGTCCTCCGGCTAGCACCAAGGTATCGTCGGCGTAGCAGACCAGGCCCGTGCCCGGGGGCATCGGGCACCGAAGGACGGTGTCGTAGGCCGTGATCCACAAGATCGGCCCCAGCACCGAAACCTGCGGGACGCCGCGCTCCACGCGTCTTCTCTCTTCCCCGTTCCTCCCAGCGAAGGTAATCCACCTGTCGTTCAGGTAGGCTCCGATGACCTCGACTAGGTACGCCGGCACCTCCAAGTGCCGCAGAGCCTAAATTATCCTCACCCATGGGATGGCCCTGAAGGCGTTGCTGACGTCCGGGGAGACCGCCAGCGCCACCCCGTAGCGGGAAACCATGTCCTCCGCCATGCTCCTCACCCGCTTCACAGCGTCCACCGTAGAGTGACCCCGGCGAAAGCCGTACTGGCTGTCGTGCCATCCGGGTACCCGTTCCGAAATATGGGCCTCCAGACGAGCGGCGATCACACTCTAGAACAACTTCCCATCTCGTCCAGCAGGCGTATCGGCCTGTACACCGATGACGAGTCTGGCGAACGTCACTCCTTTCGCAGCAGGAACAGTCTCGCCGTCCGCCATGTCCGCGGGTAGATGCCCTCCCGCAGGCATCGGTTGAACAGATGCCGCACGCGAGGGGATACCACCTCCATCGTCTCTGCACAGACTTTGCCCGGAACTCCGTCCGGACCCGGTGCGACGTCGCGGGGCGCTATCCTCTCAGCCGCCGCGAGAAGCTCCTCCTGCGTGACCCGTAGCTACTCGCGCCGCTCCGACGACGTCATCGCCACCGTTGTCGTTGTCGACGTCTCGTCTTCGCCGGAGAAGAGGGACGATCCCGACCGCCCGGCGTCGCTGTCCTGACGCGGGAACAGCGTCCCAATTACCTTGGCCAGCAGCACCGGATCCATGTTGGAGGTCAGCGGGCGGACAGCGGGTCGTAACTTCCTCGTTACTTCCTAGACTGGTCGTCCCTCGGGCGTCCCAGCTCCACGCTGAGATGATGGCTGCCGCCCGAAACATCTTCCTGTCCCACTCCATCAGGCGCCATCTGGGTAGTGGTGATGGGC
Source organism: Bombus sonorus (assembly GCA_029958995.1). Lineage (NCBI taxonomy): Eukaryota > Metazoa > Arthropoda > Insecta > Hymenoptera > Apidae > Bombus > Bombus sonorus. The sequence continues at coordinate 72,234 of JARWAU010000128.1, read as the reverse complement.
CGGAGCGGCTCGCTCCACCTCGGGCGTCGCGGCTGTTGTTCTTGTCCACGTCCTCCTGGACCACCTCAATAAATATGTAGAGGTGATCGGACAGGGTTGCGACTCCCTAGGCCACTCTCCAGTCGCGGATCCACGCGTACAGATCCGAGATGGCCCACGTGACGTCGACCACAGATGACCACCTCCATGCGACGCAGGTGCTCGCCGTACCATTGTTCGCCAGCAGGTGTTCGTGTCCCACGGCCCAGTCGGTCAGCCATATTCCTCTGGTGTACGTCGCGGAGTTCCCCGACTGCGTCGAGTGTGCGTTGAAGTTCGCGAGGACCAGCACCTGGCGGGAAAAGCACCTTTCGACGCATTCGCCGTCCTCGTCCAGAAAGTCGCCGAACGCGGCCAGACCGCTATTGGGGGAGCCGTAGACCGCCACCACCGCTATTCCTGTCCATTCGTCCGCGAAGTAGCCCGTGCCGCGGTTAAGCAGGGCGCCGGAGGCACCCAGGGTCGACGTCCAGGTCACGGCCGTCAATCCTTCCAGTTCCCCGATCCTGGAGGGAGCGTCGGGGAAGCGATAAGCCGCGGCCACTGCCGCGAGGGCGACCTCGCTTTCCCGGAAGGTCTGGACGAGCAGGTCTTGCGCCCTTCTCGATCTGCCCAAATTGCATTGGAGGTGACGGTTCAATTCACTCGATCACCTCCATGGCCTCCTCCCATGGCCATCCACCGTTGGTTGTTCGACGGTGCTCCCCTCTAACGTTACCGCCGCGGTCGGTCCGCGGATCGGTGGCTTCCTCTTGACTCTCGACGGAGCGCATACTGCCCCGCACATCCTGTGGTTGGCCGGCGCTCCCAGCGACTCGCACAACGGACACTTGGGCGCGGAAGAGGGCACCCCCTGGCACGATACCCGCTACCGCCGCACCTGTACCACAAATGCCCGCCATCCACGTTGGACGTGCAAGTTGCCCGTACGTGCCGCAGCTCCTTGGAGCACTGCAAGGGTCTCTTCGGAATGGCCGTGATCCTCGCCGTGAACCAGCCCACAGCTACCTTCCCGTCCGGGGCTAATTTCCTGGCTCCGGCCACCGGGCACATTATCCTTGCGGTCCCAAGGCCGTATCTGGTGTTGCGGATCTCTCCGACCTGTGCCTCCGCGCTGCTACATCCCGCCGCCGAGGCCAGCGTCTGCCGCGGCTCCTCCTTGGCGACCGAGATGTCCATCCCGGACACCCTCAACTGTGCCGTCCTGTTAGGGGCCGCCACTCTCACCGCGGCCGGGACCAGTACATAGGCCAGACGCGTCGCCAGTCGCGACGCCGTCCCTCTGTATTTGTCGCCGGGGAGCCGTCTAATTATCCCCCGGTCATCGATTTTCTCATTCCGAGGGACACGACGCCGATCTCCGCGTGCGGGACCTTCTGACGCGCCGTCGCGAGAATATCGGCGTACGATGTCTTGACCCCCTCGTTGATGGTCAGCGTCACCACGGACATACGCGGTGCGCGGGAGAGCCCGGCCGGTTTCGTCGCCTGCGCCGTTCCTTTCCTGGTCGATGGTGCGGCGTCCGTCTTAGACGCGCACGTCGGTCCAGTCGGAGGAGCGGCAGGCGCTCCCTCCTTCTTCTCCTCCTTCCTTGTGCTCCTCTTCTTCCGCGGCCGCCTTTCCACCGCCATTCGCCGCCCCCCTGCTCCAACGGTAGCGTTGTGGCTTAGGTGTCGCATGGGTCGTTGGGTTGATCCGCCTTGCAGCGGGGTTCGGGACTGCGCGGTCTTCGGCCTCCGAACCGATCCTCGATGGCCCTCATAATGGAAAGACCGTGTTCGTCCATCTTCTTCTCTAGGGCGTACAGACGCGCGCCCTCTTGATTCCCCTCCCACGGAAGGTGGCCGGACTAGATAACCAGACCGTTACACCGCTGGCACTCGTGGATGCGAGCGGCCAGCCTCGTTATTTCTTTGCGCAAGGCCGCGTTTTCCTCCTCCAACGCGATCAGCCTCGCTTCCGCGAGCCTGGCGGCCGCGGAGCTATCGCTGTGTACCACCTCTGCAGGTTCAGCTCCCTCCATGAGGCGGCGACGTAGGTCGCCGCGCCCTTCAGGTCCTTGATGCCCTCTCCCTTGAGGTTCGACGATATCGCCGAGACACGCAAGGTCTTAGACACCTGCCTGTTGAACTCAGCGATCACGTCGGCCACCGAGCACATCCGTATCTCCAGTGCCAATTCCACGGAGATCTCCGGGGTCAACGACATAATGCGTCTTCCCTTCCCCCCGGGACAGTCAGTCCCGTAGATGATCGCGGCGTGAACGAGACGACCGAATCCTCGTCGTCGGACATCGCCCGCGTTCGCAGCGCTCTTACAGTCGCGAGTTCCGTCATCGCGGCCGGTGCGAGGAAGACGCCGTCCGCAACGCCCGCGGTTCTCCGCGATCCTCTTGTCACTCTTCGCGGAGGTTCCACGCGAATCTCCGTACTGCTGCATCCCGCCTCGTCAGACGTGAAAACACATCCGGGGGCCTGGCGGTCAGCCCCCGAAGCCGTGGTCGTGAGATGACGACGCAGCTGAGACCACTTGATCACCCACCGCTGCGCCGGTACTGGGAAATCTCACCCCTGCTCCGTAAACCGTTATCTTTTTTTGGTATCTGTCCATAATTATTTATTACTTGTTGTCGCCATGGTCGTCAACGAAGTCTCCATTCTGGTGCCACTCACTCTTTCGCACCCTGCCCCGGCACGGCCGGTGCCGGGTGACGGGTAGCCCCACGAGAAGGTGAGGTGAGAGGTCTTGACAGGCACGGGTCCAACAACTTCACCGAAGGCCTCCGCATCGGATCGGCGTGCTGGCGGGCACCTGAGGCACCGACCAGCCGCCACACGACTGTAAGAGAGCATCAGATCCATCGGGGTTTCCCGGGACGTTGCCCTACGTACCGGGAACCCATGCCCGCCTCATGCTTTCCAGGTTACGAAGACCTAGAAGGTTATGTGACTACTTTGACAAGAGGATAATTTCTCGCAACGTTTTATCCACCCACTGCATAGACATTTCAACAACCACTGTATGGAATATTGAGCGAATATGGAGCACCGTGTATTTCATCAGGTGCTGCAGGAATAGAAATCGCATTATTATCCTGATGTATATTTGGATATTTTTTATTTGCAGTCTTGCCGTATGAGATGACATTGGGACAGTCGGCAGGAGGGAGTTGGTGTTCTCAACGATGCTGATGCGTACCACACGATTGGGGACCCCATGTTCTCTAGTCTCTGCACATTTCATTGGTTTGGTTTGTCAGCTGTATCGGGACCAATGCATTCGGGACCATTACAATTTTTTGTAGTAATATAATTTTGTAGTAATATAATATTGTAGTAATATAATTTTGTAGTAATGCAATATTGTAGTAATATAATTTTGTTGTATTAATGAGCGTTCGAAATATATTTGAAGAATTTTTGATTCGATATTTCTTATTTTCAAATGTATGGCAATTTACATAAAACATCATGTACTTTGTATGTCTTAGAGTTTAAAGAAAATTTGAATTACATGTTAACCTGTGGATTTAATAGTACCGTTTCCAATACTAGCTCCATTATTCTGAACGTCAAGATTGTGTATATTTGCTTAATTAGTCAACAGTTTTGTAGAGTTTTGAACAAATAAAAAGAAATTAATAACATTTGGAAAACGTCTACAATTTTTCCGCAATCTTCTGATTCGCCATATTAGTCCTTTTCATTCCAGCATACTACACATAACAAAATTCTGTCGCAGGCAAGAGATCCGCAGATGTGTCCAGGCTGTTGGTCGTCATCTGGGACGATATTTGTCCTGCTGTGTATGAGATAAGGAGTGACGAGAGATGACTGGTATGGGATAAACAGAGGGGAAAATTCTTTGTTTTTAGCAAATCGTGCATGAAGATTGCTAACGAAGAGTTGCACCATGAACACGTTGTACATAAACGTCTCATCACACCGTGCTTTCGTATCTTGAACATCCAAGCATCAACTAATTCGAAAATCGTTTGACGCGCGATACACATAGGCTTATTGTGACAAACTACAGCAAATTATAGCAAGTCTTGTTTGGTGAGCACAAATCCCCTTTGTACGTTCCCTGTGCAAATGTGTTTTCTCAGGGCCAGATAACTTTTTTCAACGCTTGTACCACCAAGTTGTATGTGAGTTACTCTGGCTTATCAATATGCCTTGTTCAAAGTTGAGAGCTGAATACTGTCACAGCTCTCTATCTTCCCATATGCATTATGATAATAGGAGCTTTTTGAAGTATGGAGTAAATTGAATGCATCTGTGTTAAATTTAGATGATCCAGAATGGCGAATTATTGCAAGTAGCACAACTAATCAAAATAATAGACATGCACATATATGAAATATGTTTAATATGGATAGGAAATTACTTTGAAATTTGACAAGCATTGCAATAAAATGTCGGATCGGAAGTCGTATGACTAGATACTTATTTTCAAAGATTTCAATATTCTCTTCACTTATCCATTGATTGTTCTTAGAACAACTGAAGAACTTCACATGTTATTAGATTAACAAATAAAATGTATTATTGCTTACAAATTGGTATGCAGAGGAGTAATGGAAATAAAAGGCCGGTTTATATTACACTTCATGTGACGCAAGAAACTACAATAATATTTATACAAATTGCGGATTGTTGGATACTGTGAAAAATCTTTTACATACTGATAGTAGGAAAGCAGTGATGGCAAATGAGGGCAACCGTCGTTCCGAAACGATTTTGAATCTTCCGACTCGCCCGACCAGTATAAATATGCGGACACGATCACGAGCGAGATTATTATCGAGCGATTATTGATCTGATTTAGCGAGCTAGTTTACGAGTAAACGTTTACTGTCAAATGTAGCTTTAGCGAACCTTTGTAGTGCTCCTACAGGCGATTCACTTCAACGGAAATAAATCTCCAGTAAGATAACCTATCGACGTTGCAATTTATATTAAATAATTGATTTAAAATGTTTCGGAAGGTTGCAGCAGTGCACAACGAAATAATCTCAGCAATCCAAGACACCACATCCTCATCTGCCACATAAATATTTCGTCGATACAATTTGTCTTTAAATGTAATTATTAGATTCCCACTCGTGGCGACTGCTCCCATAATGCATAAGTTTCAGTACATAAGCCGACAGTCCATTGCCTCCTAAATTCAATAATAGACTCAGGGCTTTTATAAAGAAATATGTATCTCGTGTTCTGAAGTATAGGTACTTTTAAACTATCCAAAATATAGAAAGAGTCGAAGTACTGTGGGAATGTGATATATAGTGCTAGTGGGTTTGGTAACGTTATGACATATTTCAATATCATTCACGCCACCACGAAAACAAGCGTGACGCTACGTCACACTATAAGCATGCGGGGAGATGCAGGACGCGAGATGCAAGGATAGCCTCTCGCGACGTAGCGCCGGGCTAGGAAGGTGTCTCGGGACGGGTATGAGCGGAAACGATGCGGATCGTTGCCCCCAGGCTACGACACCTGTTTCTCGGTGTCTGAAGGAGGGTGCCTACCGATTTAAAACATAGTTGATTTTGTTTGACCACAAGTTATGGTTTCCCCGGAGTAGGGATAGAAAGAACAAATGTCATACACGCATTATTTATAAAGGACATAGGAAATATGGGAGAAATGATTTGAAATAGTATTTCTGTATTCAGATTGCCTCATTTTCACAATGCTATTATAACATAAATGTCATAATACTATCCCGGATGATAAATAAATGGCTTATTTCGTTAGAAAAGATTATTGCAATTATGAATTAAGCGTGAAACTTCCAATAATTCTCAGCTACGAAATTTACGTATTCTATTCTATTATAAAAGGTACATGTCTGTTAGTTAGATATTATAAGAACGACAAGTTTTCCATTGATGCGTTAAAATTTCCACAAAGGATTCGAAGCATATGCATCATTGTGTAGGTACGCTTTTGTGAGTTGACGTCAACCGGATAAAGAGTTAGTACCGCATCGGCCATGCTGTCGCCATCTTTCCCTTTCTCAAATTCCGTTCGTCATATAGTTAATATAGTTTACATGTTATTGTAAACTGTATTATAAATTAATATACATTTTTGTACATTATATATATCTTTAACGTAAATAAATTCTACATTTGGGGAAGAACGAATCCAAGTATTATGCCGTGCTTTCTGGTTAATATAGATGGCGGGGCAGTAGCCGCTTGGGGTACGTTGGCGCTCCCTCTGGGCCGCTACGGTCAGTCTCTCTCTGCGACTAGTTGGTGACGGTTGTGTCGAGCTTAGTGACGACAGTGCGGAGTGGTTCCTCAGTCTGATTCATGTATTTTCTATGCATGTTTTAACACGTTTCTTGGATATTATTTCGTCACAGTGTATAAAGTGGGTTTTTCATATCTATAAGAAAACGTGAACATCGTATCAGTCGATATTTCATGTTAACCCATTTCTCAAGAAAGTTATCATCGATACTGTGTTAACCTCGAAAAAGAGAACATATGTATTTCTGCTAATTAAGAAAACTACGAAGCCGTCTTCATGGCGAAGTCTAAGAACAGAGTTCGTGATAGGGACGCCAAGCCAAGTGATACTGAAAGATTAGTAACTTGGATCCGCAGAGTCCGCCGTAAAAAATTAAGGTGGCGCCGAAATCGCAGACGGGATTTACGGATTCAAGCAATGCTGACGTCTACTCTCTTCAAAGCTGAAGATGAATTACGCATCAAGCAATCGTCTAGAGCTTTAAAATTGAAGAAACTTAAAAAACAATTATTGAAGAAGGCAAATTATATAAATTATGAACGCCGCGACGATGAAGACACGTCTCAGCAGAACAATCCCTGCAAAGAGCCTGAATTGTGTCCTGAATTGAGCAGTTTAGACGATTTTTTGTCTAAGCTGTCAGAAGTAAAAGTACCATTACAACGCTGAAGTAATGGGAAAAATGCAAGCAATCACGTTATGAAGATATAGAAGCTTATGTGACTACTTTGACAAGAGGATAATTTCTCGCAACGTTTTATCGACCAACTGCATAGACATTTCAACAACGACTATATGGAATTTCGCGCGATTATGGAGCACCGTGTATTTCATCAGGTGCTGCAGGAATAGAAATCGCATTATTATCCTGATGTATATTTGGATATTTTTTATTTGCAGTCTTGCCGTATGAGATGACATTGGGACAGTCGGCAGGAGGGAGTTGGTGTTCTCAACGATGCTGATGCGTACCACACGATTGCGGACCCCATGTTCTCTATTCTCTGCACATTTCATTGGTTTGGTTTGTCAACTGTATCGGGACCAATGCATTCGGGACCATTACCATTTTTTGTAGTAATATAATTTTGTAGTAATATAATATTGTAGTAATATAATTTTGTAGTAATGCAATATCGTAGTAATATAATTTTGTTGTATTAATGAGCGTTCGAAATATATTTGAAGAATTTTTGATTCGATATTTCTTATTTTCAAATGTATGGCAATTTACATAAAACATTATGTACTTTGTATGTCTTAGAGTTTAAAGAAAATTTGAATTACATGTTAACCTGTGGATTTAATAGTACCGTTTCCAATACTCGCTCCATTATTCTGAACGTCAAGATTGTGTATATTTGCTTAATTAGCCAACAGTTTTGTAGAGTTTTGAATAAATAAAAAGGAATTAGTAACATTTGGAAAACGTCTACAATTTTTCCGCAATCTTCTGATTCGCCATATTAGTCCTTTTCATTCCAGCATACTACACATAACAAAATTCTGTCGCAGGCAAGTGATCCGCAGATGTGTCCAGGCTGTTGGTCGTCATCTGGCACGATATTTGTCCTGCTGTGTATGAGATAAGGAGTGACGAGAGAAGACTGGTATAGGATAAACAGAGGGGAAAATTCTTTGTTTTTAGCAAATCGTGCATGAAGATTGCTAACGATGAGTTGCACCATGAACACGTTGTACATAAACGTCTCATCACACCGTGCCTTCGTATCTTGAACATCCAAGCATCAACTAATTCGAAAATCGTTTGACGCGCGATACACATAGGCTTATTGTGACAAACTACAGCAAATTATAGCAAGTCTTGTTTGGTGAGCACAAATCCCCTTTGTACGTTCCCTGTGCAAATGTGTTTTCTAAGGGCCAGATAACTTTTTTCAACGCTTGTACCACCAAGTTGTATGTGAGTTACTCTGGCTTATCAATATGCCTTGTTCAAAGTTGAGAGCTGAATACTGTCACAGCTCTCTATCTTCCCATGTGCATTATGATAATAGAAGCTTTTTGAAGTATGGAGTAAATTGAATGCATCTGTGTTAAATTTAAATGATCCAGAATGGCGAATTATTGCAAGTAGCACAACTAATCAAAATAATAGACATGCACATATATGAAATATGTTTAATATGGATAGGAAATTACTTTGAAATTTGACAAGCATTGCAATAAAATGTCGAATCGGAAGTCGTATGACTAGATACTTATTTTCAAAGATTTCAATATTCTCTTCACTTATCCATTGATTGTTCTTAGAACAACTGAAGAACTTCACATGTTATTAGATTAACAAATAAAATGTAGTCACGTTCCTCGTTACATGTAGGTCCGAAGCAATCATTGGCAGTACATAGTAATTGTACGGAGTTCTCGGTATCTTAGGCATTCATCATCCGAACACATAGCGCGAATCAAAACGCATTGACCAGAACTCGAACTTGTAATCGCGAATCGCGAACCGCTACTAGTAATACCGCGAACCTCTGATTTAATGATCGCGAGTCCTGTGCGCAGTGTACACCATGAATATGTTACAATAGATTTCTTCGTTAAATAAACTCAAATGTTTCTTGGTCTCTCTGAAACGATCCATCACCTCAGAATGTAAATGTAATAGTAGTATCCCGGACGATACATAATGGCCAAATTTCGTTAAAAAAATTGTTGAAATTGTGAATTAAGTTACAGGATTTCATTCATCATTATCTCCGAATTTCATATTTGTTATTTGATTATACAAGACACATGCTTGTTAGTTAGATGTTGTAATGAAAACAAGTTTTCGAGGCTGTTTATCTTTGGCGACTTTCGGACTATGAGTGGAACCGCATCGGCATCTCCGGCCGCCATCTGATCTATTCTCAAATTGCGTTCTGCCATTTATCAAACTTGTTCTTTTACCATTACTTTGTTAAGTCGGCTGTCCCTCTACCTAAACCAGACCACTGACTGCGGGCAAGATGACGACCTGGTGCTTACACATCCATACTATATACCCTCAATAGCTCTAAGGAGCCACCACAAATCTATGAATTTTCATAGTTAAAGTCCTTCAGGCCAAACACGCACCATTTCATTCAAGTGTTCCTTACATATATAGTCTACTGCGTGGAGATACGGAAAAGTTGGTTTTCCTCACGTTCGTTATCTTCCGTTTAGCAACTGACTCTCAGGGACTGCTAAGATCCTTCCTAGTCAACCAACCTTCCTAATCGTTAGAATAGTCAACATCTCGTGACTGGTTTCTTATCTTTAGATCAATCAGTATCTGTGAAGTCGTTATAAATGTTTTGAGTCGCACCAACTAAGCTTACGTTGCGTACTCTTCACTGTAACATTGTCTGACAATCGCAACCTAAATAGACTGTATCAAGTAGTGTTAGCTTATAGGGTCCGATCATTGGTTGTCCGTACCGTTCCTCGAGTAGAAACACATGGTGGCGTCGCTTCAAGATGCTATTTGAGTTTTGTCTACTTTCCAGCGTCCCCTACCTTGGGACCGGCGCGCATTGATTGTCGGCGCTCAACTTGGAAAAACCATGCCCTCACCTTGAGGGTCATTGGATAAGTTGAAAATACCCATTTGTGCGACAGCATGCTTAGCCGGTGCCTCGCGACGCACGCGTCGCGCTGCACCGTTTCCAGCGTGGGCCACAAGGAGGCGGAGATATCAGCGCGTGGCTCGGTCCCGGCAGATTGGCTTTCCAGCCGATTATAACCTGCACCGTCACAGATCCTATCGTGTGGGTGCCGCCTGTGTCACGTAATTTTTGAAGTGAAAACGCAAGATTCAGTGTGGAATCAAATTTATTTTTCACAGTCAGGGTTTTGTTACAAATAAGATCGGAAGAAGAACTATTCGGTCCTAGCTCGTACCATCAAGGAAGAAAGCTCGGTGTGAGTGTGCCCTTTTGTACTCAGAACGCGGATTTGTCGTCCGCACTTTTCGGTAGAAAAGTGAGGGTAATGATCCGCGATGCCCATTGGCTGTTGAATGAAGTTACTACGACCAAGAAAACCAGATATGGGCATCCTTGTTCATGGGAAAAGTCTGTTATCTCGCCAGACACCCGCTTTCTCCGTAATAGTTAAGAACGTGCGACAAATATGCGGACCATCTGTAAACCGAAAATGTTTGTGTAAAGAGACATGAAACTGAACAGGTTTGGTTTACGGTGTCTCCTGAGGCCTGTTGCGGGTTAGCGTTAACAATGGATTGCTCTTAACGCCCAGACTATGAGGAACCTCGCAAGGACCATGACATCGGGCGTGGAACGTGCTAAACAAAAATTGATCGGAGACACCTGCACCAACGGTCGCAGGTAGACTCCTCAGTCTGCACGCTTGCGTTTTTACTCGCGCTTTAGTGCGCGTTGCATTATTTCTGCATATTCCTGTTCGTCATTCCTCTTTTAGTTCTGTGGTCTGTTCTGTTATATTTCTTATTCGGTTTGGTTGTTTCGTGGCTTCTATTCTTTTATGGTTGCTGCTGTTTCTCGTTTGGTTCGCCACTTCTCTATTCTGGTACTTGTGCTTTCCTTGTGTTTCTCCTTGGTGGTTGATTTCACTGTTCGTCTGCTTTTCGTTTTGCTGGTGGTCTTCGCTGTTGGAGAGGGCTCCTCATTCCTTGTAGTGCTGCTCTACTCATTTGTTCTTTTGTCAACAGATCACTCTTGGTGAAGTGCTGGACGTGGTGGTACACATCCTTAGTGATGAACTCCCCCTTTTCTTTCGGCCATATTAGTTCAATGGCCTGTATGGAATTCCGCAGCCTCTGTCCTTCTTCGTCGAAGAGTTGGTATACTTCAAGTGTGTGCTGCGGAATTTCCTCCATGCTGCAGACAACCATGTCAACTTCGCTCAGCCGGAATGTCTTCAGCTTGCTGTTTAAGTCGCCGTGCTCACCGATGAACTGTGTGTTCTCCGCAGGGAGGGGCTCACGGAGTGCGAGCCTATGGGAGCTAACAAACTCACGTTCCCGCAGCCAGGGAGGGCAATCGGGACGGGCGTCCCGCCTACGAGAGTCCTCTAAGCGCACCGTTGGGTTGGTCGCCGGGAGTATACGTGCGCTTAAGCGCCTATACTCTCTCTACGCGGCTTTTGTTAGCTTTTGTTGCGCACCCACGATCCCGATGCGAAGGAAGGGACCGCCGGAATAAATCCCTGGGTACAAAAATGCCGCTGGTCTGCTGAATGCTCGGCTAGCAGGTCATCAGGCCAGCGTTGACGTGGCCGTACATTCGCACGGTGGTACCACGGGCGCTTGAGTGTTAGCCTGGGGGGAGTAGCGACACCTCTGCTCGTCCAGAATTCGGGTATGGTATCGTGCTGGCAGTGCTCGAAGGCCCAGATGCTGGCAAGGCGGCCGTTCTCACCAGCCGGCCGCAGTGTACGTGATTATCGCTTTGGTCTCTTTTGCGAAGCTGTTGAACATATTACTGGCTTTCTGTGTTGTCACCTCAATGTGTTTATTAATGTTTAGGCCACTCTCGAAGTGCAGTCCGACATAATTTATCGCTTGTCGCCTACGAATTCTTTTTCCATTTACTTCGATAATTGGAGGCCTTTCCGAGACCAATTTTCCGTTCAGCAGGAACATACCTGTTTTTCCCGCCGGCAATGCCACTTTTGTTCCTGGAGCAGCACTTGGAAACACTCGTGACTGCTTCCTGCCCTGTCTTCTGTAGCTCTGTCCTGTCGCTTCTTGCTACCAGCATGATGATGACATCCGCATACGCGACCGGCTCGCATTATGTTGTGTAAGTTCTTAGATCGTCCAGCCGATCATCGAATATCAGATCCCAAAAACGTGGACACATTACCGATTCCTGCGGGAACCCTTTGGTGACGGGCTTGGCGATCACTTCGTTTTTGCCTACGATTTGCAGTGTACTGTCTGTGAAGTAGCTCCGTCTTAGCCTGCATAGGTTGTTGGGGGATACTCTTCTCGTTACCTCGTGCACGACGTTTGGCCACCATACATTGTCGACGGCGCCTGATATGTCGAGCGCGATAGCGAAAACGTACATCTTGTCGCTCATCTGCCCGGCTATCTCCTTGAGTTGGACTATCGCATTCGTCTTCGCTCCTCCGGGGCGGAAGCCGTATTGTCTGTCCGCGTTGAGCACGAGTTGATGAGAGAGGGTTGACATTCTGGCAGCCAGTAGTTTCTCCAGTAATTCACCCATCATGGAGAGCAGGCAGTTTGGCCTGTAAGGCTTCGTGCTACTTCTGTCTCGTTTCGGCTCTTTTGGAATGGTGATGAAGTTTCCACTTGCCATTTTCTTGTGAAGATCCCCCAAGAGAGGTAGCCGCTCACTAATTTTAGTATTTCTTGGTGGAGTCCATCCATGGCGCGTTGAAAGTCTTCCACATCGTTCATTTCGGGTCCAAGTTACTTCCCTCCCGTCATTCTTTTGACTGATCCGCAGAGCTCTTCCATCCGGAACTGTGCGGTGTCTGCGACGTTCGGGAGGGTTCCCATATTCCACCTTATCTCTGCTGGTTCCTCCGTGTCAGAACGTCCTTGATCATCCGGTATGTGGGCTGACAGCATCGCTTCTGCGGTTGATCACCAGTCGGAGATATTTCCTTGTGGCGTTTGCAGCGTTGATACTGTATCTGCCCTCCTTACTTTGCCCGTGACCGTACTGTCAACGATTCCCCAAGAACCCTTGATACGCTCTCTAGTAACAAATTCTTGCCAGCTCTGGATCTTCGCTTTCGTTACTGCCTTCTTGTACTTCAAAAGGGTGTCCCGGTACTGCAGTTTCTCTTGTTCCCTCGTTGCAGCGTCCTTGGTCCCTTGGTATCTTCTTCTTGCCCGGTAGGTGCGCCGCTTTTCTCTGGCGAGTTCACCATGGCACTGATCTATTGTGCCATTTCTTCTTTGGGATGACCGCGTTGCAGGCTCATATCAAGGATTCCTGCAATCGCTCTGCTATTCTTTCAACATCGTCTGCTCGCTGGAGGGTTGTCTGTCGGAAGTCCTTTTGCTCCTCCAAGTGGACTCTTTGAAACACTTCCAAATAGCTGTTCTCGTGTTGTAACTCCTTTCCTGAGGATGTGGCGGTCTACTTTGTTTATTGAAATTCAGTAGCGTATCCAGGATACTGTGGTCGCTGGAGGTTATATATATGTTCGATCGCCCATCGATAGGGTCGTCTGGAAGGTGTAAGCCTGCCCTGTTCTGTTAAGGACGTGGAGGCCGTATTGTGCAATAACGGCTTCCATGGCTTCTCCTCTCTCGTTGGTATTCCTGCTATACAATTGCAGCTATGTGGTGTTCGCGTCTATGCCAACTATGACTCTCTTTCCGTTTAGGCTATGCAGTACTTTCTCTAGATGTTGGATGCCGACCCCGATGTTCCCGTTCGGTGGCAAGTAATGACATACTGCATAGATCGCCGTCGCTCCCCCGCTCCTTTGCCTATCTGTGCACATACGCAGTGAGTTGTGCACAGGCCGGCGATCACCAGCGGTGTCATGTGTCTGCCTCCCATCACTGCCACTGATGGGTTTTGTTTCGTGCCCCGACGGGCAATCGCGTTTTCTGTGCCGAGCCCGAGTATTTTACCTTCTATGCTTTTTACAGTTTACGTAGCTTGGTTCGTTGTCCTTGTTTGGGTACTCGTTGGTGCTGAGTCCACTATCTGCGCAGTGAGCTCAAGTTTCGTAATTTACGCGGCAATATTTTGCCACGTATCCGTAACCTTGGCACTTATAGCATCAACTGATCGCTGTGTATTCCCTAAGTTTACACGCGTTCCAGGAGATGTGTATTTTTCCTTTTAGTTACTTGTCCCCTACCTGCGGCAGGGGGAAGGGTACTTCGAATACCCAGCTGGTCTCCTGTTGATCCCGGCGTCCCGTTCTTGAGCAGAACTTGATGGCTGCAACGTCCGTCTCCCTCAGTCTTTCCTGGTTTTACCTTCTTATGCATGCCAGTATCTTCTTCTCCGGGATGTCCCTCGGGACGTCGTACATGATCATGCTGAAGGGGGGGGGGTGACGTTGTGGTGTGCTGGCTTTTAGTCCAGCGCCTTGTAGCTTCTCGTTCTCTGTAAATGCTTTGAGACTTCCTGGTTTCGTCGTTTCTACGACTAGACCGTTGCCGCTTATCTTCCGGATTGCGCTGGCTTGTATCCCCTTTTGGCGGGGTTGACAAGGGTGAACACTGCGTTGCATGCTTGTTCGCTCTATTTTATTTCTCCATCTTCTGCTTCTGGGCGAATTATCACCACGTTTCTCTGTGGTCTAACTGCTTTTTGACCAACCCTGTTGTTCCGACCGTTCGTGCAGAGAGGCGGTCGCGAGGAAAACGCGCTAGCGAGAGGCGTAAATTCTCGTTACGATTCGGCTTATCGACGCCGCGAAAGAGTCCTTGCCCTTGTTTCGATTAGGATAACAGGTGTGGCTAACTGAAATTAACGCTGTGTTAACAGGTTAATATAACGTATATTTTCAACTATAGATTACACAATATTACGAGCGTCACAAGTATTTCACGATGAGTACAGTTAATGCGTTACAGAAATTTGATCCGACTTGGCGATATCTCTCGATGCTTTAGTTAGTCTTAACGAAACGGATTAATTTAAGGGTAGAATCGTGGTAGACTTCTTGACTGTTCTGACGAAGAAAATGGAATACGCTGAAAGTGACGATGCTGTTGTCACGGATCAAATTTCTGTTTAGCACATGCTACGCCAGATGCGATGGTCCTTGCGGGATTCCTCATAGTCTGGGAGTTAAGAGCAATCCATTGTTAACGCTAAACCCCAACAGGCCTCAGGAGACACCGTAAACCGAACCTGTTCGGTCTCATGTCTCTTCACATAAACATTTTCGGTTTATAGATGGTCCTCATGCTTGTTGTACGCTCTTAACTATTACGGTGAAAGCGGGTGTCTGGCGAGATAACAGACTTTTCCCGTGAACAAGGATGCCCATTTCTGGTTTTCTTTGTCGTAATAACTTCATTCAACAGCAAATGGGCATCGCGGATCATTACCCTCACTTTTCTACCGAAAAGTGCGGACGACAAATCCGCGTTCTGAGTACAAAAGGGCACACTCACACCGAGCTTTCTTCCTTGATGGTACGAGCTAGGACCGAATAGTTCTTCTTCCGATCTTATTTGTAACAAAACCCTGACTGTGAAAAATAAATTTGATTCCACACTGAACCTTGCGTTTTCACTTCAAAAATTACGTGACATTTTGGCGATCCTGCCAGGATCCATTCTCTTCAGTGTAAACGAAATCACGATTTCGGAGTACGCGCATCATTGATGATCGAAGGATTAGCGGACCATTGCGAATCTTCGCTACCACGAAGCCCTGCAGCAACTTTCAACGTTCCACTACGGTGAAACTAGACGAGAGGACTACGGTCAGCGCAGAGCAAGCCAACGAATAAGATTCAAAATCTAGAACCAACCAGAGAGGATACATCCCAGAGACTCCTCGACGGGCATAGCTACAACAGTAAGCTACAAATCTCAATTCATTTTCGCGATACCGTGCGAGAAAGCCAAGTTTCCCAAGCGTTTTCAACTCAAACGACGAAAATTCCGATTCGATAAGCCTGATTGGAATCATGTCCATGCCACAAAAGGACAAAAAGGAAACCGCTTCTGCAACCGGAGTTATGGATAAGTCGACTCGTGCCATACTCGACGCGATACATAAGCAAAACGAGATACTCACCAAACAAAACGAGAACCTCACCAAACAAAACGAGATCCTCACCAAACAATACGAGGACCTCACCACACAAATCGAACTTCTTGAGCGACGTATAGAAGAAACGCGACAGATAACCGACAGTGAATATAAGAAGCGATCAGCAGAGATAGAGCTATTAAACAAAAACATCTCAAGAATTACAATAGGACACGACGCAGAAACAGACAGGGACCAGAATTCATATAGCGCAAACCGAATGATGAGCGCTGCATATGGCAGCAGGCGTGGAGTACAACGCGCATCGAATTGTTGACGTATCAACAATTGCATCCGAGATACGTTCAATTGCATATTGAAGTCTGAATGTGCAGAACTGTAATTGCGTTGGATTTGCCGGTGACCAGAGTTGATGCAGCGTAAATCCGATGGTGTAGGCTGCATTGGGCAGAAGGTGATGAGTATTGCGCTCATCGAACTGACGACATATGTTCAACAAAGGCGAAGGTACGTACAATTGAATATTTCAGTCAGAATCTGCTAAACTGCAATTATGCTTGATTTGACAGTGGGGCGGATTAGATATAAGGTAAACTGGATGATGCACGTTGTATTTGGAAGAAGCCGAGGTGTACGTCTCGCAAATAATTAGCGACAAATTTCCGATAGCGTCGGTGATACGTTGTATTTAATTTTCAATAAAGTGTCTGCAACGATAAAGATATTATTCTACATTAACCGATAGAATGTAACGCGGTACACGACTGAGTGTCAATGTAAGTTGCATTGTCGATATTTCTGTAGAAAATTGCCGTCTCAATGGCACCATTTTATTTCAAGCTTTGCGCTACAGTTCTGAATTATTTTCGTCGTACAAGACCATTTCATGTTCTCGCAAAAGCAAACTGTCGAATTAAGGTACATACTATCATTTACAGTCTAATACATTTTTGCGGTTCAACATCGATGGGTCGATTACGCATCGGAATTTTCGGAGGACCACCTAACCTTCCAACGACGACGGTCGTACGAGCCGAGGATATGCCTACTTCGTGTCGTAGGTTCCTCGCACCACGTACTCTACTTTTCGATTGCTGTTGGGCATCTTTAGCGGCTGCTGCTCCGAGAAACTCTATCCTGACCCGCTTGCTCGTACGCCGCATGTGATTTCTTGCTGTCCGCCGTAGACATTTGTCGGATCTGCATGCGTTCAACCATTTGCGCGAGACAAGCGCGGCGCTCTGCAGGGACGAGGGATCCAATTTTCGAAGTATCAAGTGCGAAACCTCCAGTGGTAGTTCGGAAATGATATCTATCTTGCTTGTCACGAACAGACCAACGACGCGTAATAGAGATCTAAAAAACTCCATGTTGCTTCTACTGTTGCACGAGCAGCACTGACGGTTTGGCTGATAATGGAGGCTTATATATGTGCTGCTTGTCACGGTGGACTGCGAGTTCCGGTTCCGGGTGAGAACGCTGGTCAGTCAGGATCGGGCGCGTATGCATGTATTTTCACAAATATATGTTCGTGTTTACGTTACGATGAAGAGTAGCGGCGTGTCACTGGAATCTTCACTGGAATCGGCCATCGTTGTTATACAATCGAGGTAATGTTGATTAGCACAAGTGTGGGTATTACAGAATCGACAAGTAACCGCGGTGATTATTCGCTAATGACAATGGTCTTAGGTTCGATAACGAATCCACGGTCACCGTGATTACAAATATACGTTCTTCCAAAGTCTAATTCGAACTCGTCATGAAAAATGTGAAGTATCCACGGATCGTAAAAGGCGTCGTTTCCTCGCTAATGAGATCGCACGAGAGAATGTATTATCCGTCGCGTTGATGAAGCACAGGAAACCTCTGATGGGGTGTGTCCAAAGACACGAGATCATCGTCTGCGTCGAGGAATGTCTCCACTCGGAAAATGGGGGAAATAGACGTTGCTGTTATTTGGTTAGTTTCTATGTAGACGGTTAGAAAATGATGCTAGCCGCCCTTGGGAGAAAGTAGCTAGGGGGAAGCGTCGTTCTTCGAGGAATGCAGATCTACCGCAATTTCCTTCCCGTTGGAGATTTTTCGACGTTTAAACGCCCAAATTACTGTAGTTTAAGCGCAGAACATAGTGCACGCTGTATTACGCGTCGAAACAAGCCCAACTGCTCGCAAAACGGGATCAGTCATTTATTTTGGACGAAAAATGACCGTAACTTGCTTCCTGTTGGATATATTTCGACCATTAAACGCCCAAATCACTACATTTTACATGCAGAACATAGTGCACGCTGAGGTAAACGTAGAAACGAGCCCAACAACTCGCATAACGCGATATTTCGTGGACTTTGAGGAAAAATGTCAGCAAATTTTCTTCCCGTTGGAGATATTTCGACGTTTAAACGTCCAAATCATTCCATTGGACACGAATAACATAGCGCACGCTACCATAAGCGTCGAAACGAGCCCAACAACTCGCAGAATGCAATCATTTGTCCATTTTGACGAAATCTGGCCGTAATTTCGATCCCGTTGGAGATATTTCGACGTTTAAACGCCCAAAGTACTATATGTTACGCGCAGAAAACAGTGCACGCAGTATTGCACGTCGAAACAAGCCCAACGACTAGCAAAACGCGATCATTCGTCGATTTTGACGAAATATGACCGTAACTTGCATCCTGTGGGTGATATGTCAACCTTTAAACGCCCAAATCACGACATTTTACATGCAGAACATAGTGCACACTTAACTAAACGTCGAAGCAAGCCCAACAACTCAATATTTCGTCGATTTAGACGAAAAATGACCGCAATTTCCATCCGGTTGGAGATATTTCGACGTTTAAACACCCAAATCACTCTATTTTACAAGCAGAACATAGTGCACGCTGAGGTAAACGTCGAAACGAGACCAACAACTCGCATAACGCGATATTTCGTGGACTTTGACGAAAAATGTCAGCAAATTTTCTTCCCGTTGGCGATATTTATTGGCGATATATATATATATATATATGTATATATATGTCGGAGATGAAAGGACAACTGGGCCACCCGTTGGAATTACTTGGAAAACCTCAATAGCATTTACAAAATAACCCAAACGCAGTCGTTCGAAACTTGAGACAATGAGCTTGGGCTCGAGGCGACGACTGGTCGCCGAGTGTAGCCACGGTCACGGGATGAACGTTCCACCTAACAGAGATACGAAGTTACATAGCTTTCCTTTAAAGAATTGGCCGTACCGGCACTTGACAATGAAACATTCCAGCGGCCACACACAGACCCCATTCCTTGGGAGAGATGGTCGCCAGATGCCGACGCATCATTCGCAGTTTATGTTCAGATAGCCTGAGAAACCGTTACAGATCTTAGGATCTGGTTAACTAATGTCCTTTAGATTGGAAAACAGTCTTTATTATATCAGCCCGTATATCTGTCACCTATTGCGGCAAGATACGTGAGATCTGCTTCCCTCACGTACGACGTTTCCCGCTAGGAGCTCTCTCTCGAGAGTGGCTAGCATCCTTTTCTAACCACCAACATGGAGATTAACCAATTAACAGCAACCTCTATTTCCCTCACCCTCCGAGCGGAGGTTTTCTTTGACGAATCCTATGACCTCGTGCCCTTAGGCACATTCCACCATAGTTTTCCGCTGCAGCGTCGTCGCGACGGAAAGGCATTCGTTTTCTTACAGTTGCACGAGATAGATACCTATCGTGTTTGTACGATAGATACACACATCCCGTGGACCGTGGATTCGCTATACCGATCCCGCGATCATTGTCATTATCGTTCGAGTATCGACACCGGTAGTTTATCTTGTATTTGCGAGAATAAAGGATATCATTGATTGTACACCGACGATGAGCGACTCTGGCGCAGATTCGTTACACGCCCCAAATCCAAGTGTTAACCCCAACCCGACATATATATATTTTATATATAGACATGCATGCTTCGTAATGTAGTTCTTATTTAATAACTCTTTACCGGAACGTAGTCTAGTTTTAAGTATGTATCTTAGATTACTGATTTGATTTAATAATGTAGAATGCGCACACACATATTGTATATTTCTGACAATGTAACCTTTATTTCTTTAATAATATAATATTGTATGTTTTCTGTATTCGTTAGACTATTAATTTTTTTATTTCATATATACATATATTTCATAAATTGATAATATTGTATTTGTGCATAGTATTGGAAGTACTGTCTCTAATATTTACTAGGTTATTACATGTTTGGCATATACGTTTATAATTATATATAACTTTCCGAGTTTTTGCGGCGTTGATTGATTAAAAGATATATTTATATATACATGTATTCCTGGCTTTTCAATCATTTCCCTTTCTGTAGTTATTCTTATTTTCTGGTTTATTTGTTTGGTTCGTGACTCGTTCAATCGATTAGTTGGTTCTATTTATTTTATTTTATACTGGTTGGTCTTATATTATATTAAACCATAGGTTTTCAAATTGCAAGTCGGTTATTGGTAGGTTTATTTAGAGTTGTGTGTATATGTATTATGATTATTGGTTGGATCTATTAGTCGCCCTCATTTTGTTAATCCTTCCCTTCGTTTCGTAGTGCCGTGTGGTCGTTTGTGCATTCAATTCCTTAAGCGGGCGTTTTGTATAGTGACACGTCCCGCGCTCCACTCGTGCCTTAACACGAACGAGAAAACCACTCTATACATCCTTATTGGGTACCCATAAGAATCTGAAGGACCGACCATAAATCTTAGAAAATTCCAACTAAAGTCTTTCAGATCAAACAAAGATCTTCTCTACGAAAGCATTTTCTAAGATCTCTGGTTTGTGTCCGGAAAATACTTGAAAATTAGTTTCTCCACACATGCAATGCTTCCTACCACCAACCTTCTATCGAGGGTGGCTAAGACACCTCCTAGTCCACGAACAATCGTAATGGACAATAGAAACAATGTCTATTACCCTCACTTTCCTGGCCAAAAATTGTCATCAACGAATCCGATGATCCCGTGCGCTAGACACACCCTTTCCTAGCTCTCCTCTGACACACCATCGTCACTTTCCATGTAGTCCATTGTCGTCCTCAGAACAGTCAACTGTCACGTCCCGCGCTACCACGGTTCTACCTTTAACTCAGTCCGTACGTAACGGCTGACTAACTCATCGAGAAATATCGTCATGTCGGGTCATAGTTCTGTAACGCATTAACTGTAATCATCGTCAAATACTTGTGACGCTCGTAATATCGTGTAATCCATTGTTGAATATATATGTCCTATTAACTTGTTAACTCAGCGTTGAATTGAGTTCAACCAGCCCCTGTTATCCTAATCGAAACTAGGGGAACGACTATTTCAAGGCATCGATTAGCCGAATCGTAGCGAGAATGTACGCCTCTCGCTGGCGCGTTTTCCTCGCGACCGCGTCTCTCCGCGAACGGTCGAAAAAACAGGGTTAGTCACAAAGCAGTTAGACCACAGAGAAACGTGGTGATAATCCGCCCAGAAGTAGAAGGCGGAGAAATAAAATGGAGCGAACAAGCATGCGACGCAGTGTTCACCCTTTTAAACCGCGCAAAAAGGGGATACAACTCACCGCAATCCGGAAGGTAAGCAGCAACGGTCTAGTCGTAGAAACGACGAAGTCAGAAAGTCTCAAAGCATTTACAGAGAACGAGAAGCTAAAAGAGGCTGCAATAAAAGACAACACACCTCTACGTCACCCCCGCCGCCCCAGGATGATCATGTACGATGTCCCGAGGGACATCCCGGAGAAGAAGATACTGGCATGCATAAGAAGGTAAAACCAGGAAAGACTGAGGGAGAGCGACGTTGCAGCCATCAAGTTCTGCTTAAGAACGGGGCGCCGGGAGCAACAGGAGACCAGCTGGTTAATTCGAAGTACCCTTCCCCCTGCCGCAGGTAGGGGACAAGTAACTAAAAGGAAAAATACACATCTCCTGGAACGCGTGTAAACTTAGGGAATACACAGCGATCAGTTGATGCTATAAGTGCCAAGGTTACGGATACGTGGCAAAATATTGCCGCGTAAATTACGAAACTTGAGCTCACTGCGCAGAGAGTGGACACAGCACCAACGAGTACCCAAACAAGGACAACGAACCAAGCTGCGTAAACTGTAAAAAGCATAGAAGATAAAATACTCGGGCTCGGCACAGAAAACGCGATTGCCCGTCGGGGCACGAAACAAAACCCATCAGTGGCAGTGATGGGAGGCAGACACACGACGCCGCTGGAGATCGCCGGCCTGTGCACAACTCACTGCGTATGTGCACAGATAGGCAAAGGAGCGGGGGAGCGACGGCGATCTATGCAGTATGTCATTACTTGCCGCCGAACGGGAACATCGGGGTCGGCATCCAACATCTAGAGAAAGTACTGCATAGCCTAAACGGAAAGAGAGTCATAGTCGGCATAGACGCGAACACCACATAGCTGCAATTGTATAGCAGGAATACCGACGAGAGAGGAGAAGCCATGGAAGCCGTCATTGCACAATACGGCCTCCACGTCCTTAACAGAACAGGGCAGGCTTACACCTTCCAGACGACCCTATCGATGGGCGATCGAACATATATATAGCCTCCAGCGACCACAGTATCCTGGAGACGCGACTGAATTTCAATAAACAAAGTAGACCGCCACATCCTCAGGAAAGGAGTTACAACACGAGAACAGCTATCTGGAAGTGTTTCAAAGAGTCCACTTGGAGGAGCAAAAGGACCTCCGACAGACAACCCTCCAGCGAGCAGACGATGTTGAAAGAATAGCAGAGCGATTGCAGGAATCATTGATATGAGCCTGCAACGCGATCATCCCAAAGAAGAAATGGCACAATAGATCAGTGCCATGGTGAACTCGCCAGAGAAAAGCGGCGCACCTACCGGGCAAGAAGAAGATACCAAGGGACCAAGGACGCTGCAACGAGGGAACAAGAGAAACTGCGGTACCGGGACACCCTGTTGAAGTACAAGAAGGCAGTAACGAATGCGAAGATCCAGAGCTGGCAAGAATTTGTTACTAAAGAGCGTAACAAGGGTTCTTGGGGAATCGTTGACAGTACGGTCACGGGCAACGTAAGGAGGTCAGATACAGCATCAACGCTGCAAACGCCACAAGGAGATATCTCCGACTGGTGATCAACCGCAGAAGCGATGCTAGCAGCCCACATACCGGATGATCAAGGACGTTCTGACACGGAGGAACCAGCCGAGATAAGGTGGAATATGGGAACCCTCCCGAACGTCGCAGACACCGCACAGTTCGGGATGGACGAGCTCTGCGGATCAGTCAAAAGAATGACGGGAGGGAAGTGTCTTGGACCCGAAATGAACGATGTGGAGGACTTGCAACGCGCCATGGATGGACTCCACCAAGAAATACTAAAATTAGTGAGCGGCTACCTCTCTTGGGGGATCTTCACAAGAAAATGGCAAGTGGAAACTTCATCACCATTCCAAAAGAACCGAAACGAGACAGAAGTAGCACGAAGTCTTACAGGCCAAACTGCCTGCTCTCCATGGTGGGTGAATTACTGGAGAGACTACTGGCTCCAAGAATGTCAACCCTCTCTCATCATCTCGAGCTGAACGCGGACAGACAATACGGCTTTCGCCCCGGAGGATCGAAGACGAACGCGATAGTCCAACTCAAGGAGATAGCCGGGCAGATGAGCGACAAGGTGTTTGTTTTCGCTATCGCTCTCGACATATCAGGCGCCGTCGACAATGTATGGTGGCCAAACGTCGTGCACGAGGTAACGAGAAGAGTATCCCCCAACAACCTATACAGGCTAAGACGGAGCTACTTCACAGACAGTACTCTGCAAATCGTAGGCCAAGCCCGTCACCAAAGGGTTCCCGCAGGAATCGGTAATGTGTCCAAGTTTTTGGGATCTGATATTCGATGATCTGCTGGACGACCTAAGAACTTACACAACATAATGCGAGCCGGTCGCGTATGCGGACGTCATCATCATGCTGGTAGCAAGAAGCGACAGGACAGAGCTACAGAAGACAGGGCAGGAAGCAGTCACGAGTGTTTCCAACTGCTGCTCCAGGAACAAAAGTGGCATTGCCGGCGGGAAAAACAGGAATGTTCCTGCTGAACGGAAAATTGGTATCGGAAAGGTCACCAATTATCGAAGTAAATGGAAAAAGAATTCGAAGGCGGCAAGCGATAAATTACGTCGGACTGCACTTCGAGAGTGGCCTAAACATTAATAAACACATTGAGGTGACAACACAGAAAGCCAGTAATATGTTCAACAGCTTCGCAAAAGAGACCAAGGCGATAATCACGTACGCCGCGGCCGGCTGGTGAGAACGGCCGCCTTGCCTGCATCTGGGCCTTCGAGCACTGCCACCACGATACCATACCCGAATTCTGGACGAGCAGAGGTGTCGCTACTCCCCCCAGGCTAACACTCAAGCGCCCGTGGTACCACCGTGCGAATGTATGGCCACGTCACTGCTGGCCTGATGACCTGCTAGCCGAGCATTCAGCAGACCAGCGGCATTTTTGTACCCAGGGATTTATTCCGGCGGTCCCGTCCTTCGCATCGGGATCGTGGGTGCGCTACTAACAAAAGCCGCGTAGAGAGAGTATAGGCGCTTGAGCGCACGTATACTCCCGGCGACCAACCCAACGGTGCGCATAGAGGACTCTCGTAGGCGGGACGCCCGTCCCGATTGCCCTCCCTGGCTGCGGGAACGTGGGTTTGTTAGCTCCGAT
This sequence comes from Bombus sonorus, assembly GCA_029958995.1. Lineage (NCBI taxonomy): Eukaryota > Metazoa > Arthropoda > Insecta > Hymenoptera > Apidae > Bombus > Bombus sonorus. The sequence continues at coordinate 47,461 of JARWAU010000128.1, read as the reverse complement.
AGGCTCGCACTCGGCGAGCCCCTCCCTGCGGAGAACACACAGTTCATCGGAGAGCACGGCGACTTAAACAGCAAGCTGAAGACATTCCGGCTGAGCGAAGTTGACACGGGAGTCCGCAGCATGGAGGATATTCCGCAGCACACACTTGAAGTATGTCAACTCTTCGACGAAGAAGGACAGAGGCTGCGGAATTCCATACAGGCCATTGAACTAATTTGGCCGAAAGAAAAGGGGGAGTTCATCACTAAGGATGTGTACCACCACGTCCAGCATTTCACCAAGAGTGATCTGTTGACAAAAGAACAAATGAGTAGAGCACCACTACAAGGAATGAGGAGCCCCCTCCAACAGCGAAGACCACCAGCAAAAAGACAAGCAGACGAACAGTGAAATCAACCACCAAGGAGAAACACAAGGAAAGCACAAGTACCAGAATAGAGAAGTGGCGAACCAACCGAGACACAGCAGCAACCATAAAAGAATAGAAACCACGAAACAACCAAACCGAATAAGAAATATAACAGAACAGATCACAGAACTAAAAGAGGAATAACAAACAAGAAGATGCAGAAATAATGCAACGCGCACTAAAGCGCGAGTAAAAACGCAAGCGTGCAGACTGAGGAGTCTACATGCGACCGTTGGTGCAGGTGTCACGGATCAAATTTTTGTTTAGCACGTGCCACGCCAGATGCGATGGTCCTTGCGAGATTCCTCATAGTCTGGGCGTTAAGAGCAATCCATTGTTAACGCTAACCCGCAACAGGCCTCAGGAGACACCGTAAACCGAACCTGTTCAGTTTCATTTCTCTTCACACAAACATTTTCGGTTTACAGATGGTCCGCATATTTGTCGCACGTTCTTAACTATTACGGAGAATGCGGGTGTCTGGCGAGATAACAGACTTTTCCCATGAACAAGGATGCCCATATCTGGTTTTCTTTGTCGTAATAACTTCATTCAACAGCCAATGGGCATCGCGTATCATTACACTCACTTTTCTACCGAAAAGTGCGGACGACAAATCCGCGTTCTGAGTTCAAACGGGCACACCCACACCGAGCTTTCTTCCTTGATGGTACGAGCTAGGACCGAATAGTTCTTCTTCCGATCTTATTTGTAACAAAACCCTGACTGTGAAAAATAAACTTGATTCCACACTGAATCTTGCATTTTCACTTCAAACAATACGTGACACAGGCGGCAACCACACGATAGGATCTGTGACGGTGCAGGTTATAATCGGCTGGACAGCTAATCTGCCGGGACCGAGCCACGCGCTGATATCTCCGCCTCTTTGTGGCCCACGCTGGAAACCGTGCAGCGCGACGCGTGCATCGCGAGGCACCGGCTAAGCAAGCTGTCGCACAAATGGGTATTTTCAACTTATCCAATGACCCTCAAGGTGCGGGCAGGGTTTTTCCAAGTTGCGCGCCGACAATCAATGCGCGCCGGTCCCAAGGTAGGGGACGCTGGAAAGTAGACAATACTCAAATAACATCTTGACGCGACGCCAGCATGTGTTTCTACTCGAGGAACGGTACGGACAACCAATGATCGGACCCTATAAGCTAACACTACTTGATACAGTGTATTTAGGTTGCGATTGTCAGACAATGTTACAGTGAAGAATACGCAACGTAAGCTTAGTTGGTGGCGACTCAAAACATTTATAACGACTTCACAGATAATGATTGACCTAAAGATAAGAAACCAGTCACGAGATGTTGACTATTCTAAAGATTAGGAAGGTAGGTTGACTAGGAAGGATCTTAGCCGTCCCTGAGAGTCAGTTGCTAAACGGATGATAACGAACGTGCGGAAAACCAACTTTTCCGTATCTGCATGCAGTAGACTATATATGTAAGGAACACTTGAATTAAATGGTGCGTGTTTGGCCTGAAGGACTTTAACTATGAAAATACATAGATTTGTGGTGGCTCCTTAGTGCTATTGAGGGTATATAGTAAGGATGTGTAAACACCAGGACGTCATCTTGCTCGCAGTGTGTGGTCTGGTTTAGGTAGAGAGATAGCCGACTTAACAAAGTAATGGTAAAAGAACAAGTTTGATAAATGACAGAATGCAATTTGAGAATAGTGAATAATATCCACTCAAAGTCCGAAAGTCGCTAAAGATAAACAGCCTCGAAAACTTGTTTTCATTACAACATCTAACTATCAAGCATGTGTCTTGTATAATAAAATAACAAATATGAAATTCGGAGATAATGATGAAATCCTGTAACTTAATTCACAATTTCAACAATTTTTTTAACGAAATTTGGCCATTATGTATCGTCCGGAATTCTACAATTACATTTACATTCTGAGGTGATGGATCGTCTCAGAGAGACCAAGAAACATTTGAGTTTATTTAAGGAAGAAATCTATTGTAACATATTCATGGTGTACACTGCGCACAGGACTCGCGATCATTAAATTAGAGGTTCGCAGTATTACTAGTAGCGGTTCGCGATTCGCGATTACAAGTTCGAGTTCTGGTCAATGCGTTTTGATTCGCGCTATGTGTTCGGATGATGAATGCCTAAGATACCGAGAACTCCGTACAATCACTATGAACTGCCAATGATTGCTTCGGACCTACATGTAACGAGGAACGTGACTACATTTTATTTGTTAATCTAATAACAAGTAAAGTTCTTCAGTTGTTCTAAGAACAATCAATGGATAAGTGAAGAGAATATTGAAATCTTTGAAAATAAGTATCTAGTCATATGACTTCCGATCCGACATTTTATAGCAATGCTTGTCAAATTTCAAAGTAATTTCCTATCCATATTAAACATATTTCATATATGTGCATGTCTATTATTTTGATTAGTTGTGCTACTTGCAATAATTCGCCATTCTGGATCATCTAAATTTAACACAGATGCATTCAATTTACTCCATACTTCAAAAAGCTCCTATTATCATAATGCACATGGGAAGATAGAGAGCTGTGACAGTATTCAGCTCTCAACTTTGAACAAGGCATATTGATAAGCCAGAGTAACTCACATACAACTTGGTGGTACAAGCGTTGAAAAAAGTTATCTGGCCCTTAGAAAACACATTTGCACAGGGAACGTACAAAGGGGATTTGTGCTCACCAAACAAGACTTGCTATAATTTGCTGTAGTTTGTCACAATAAGCCTATGTGTATCTCGCGTCAAACGATTTTCGAATTAGTTGATGCTTGGATGTTCAAGATACGAAAGCACGGTGTGATGAGACGTTTATGTACAACGTGTTCATGGTGCAACTCATCGTTAGCAATCTTCATGCACGATTTGCTAAAAACAAAGAATTTTCCCCTCTGTTTATCCCATACCAGTCTTCTCTCGTCACTCCTTATCTCATACACAGCAGGACAAATATCGTCCCAGATGACGACCAACAGCCTGGACACATCTGCGGATCTCTTGCCTGCGACAGAATTTTGTTATGTGTAGTATGCTGGAATGAAAAGGACTAATATGGCGAATCAGAAGATTGCGGAAAAATTGTAGACGTTTTCCAAATGTTATTAATTTCTTTTTATTTATTCAAAACTCTACCAAGCTGTTGACTAATTAAGCAAATATACACAATCTTGACGTTCAGAATAATGGAGCGAGTATTGGAAACGGTACTATTAAATCCACAGGTTAACATGTAATTCAAATTTTCTTTAAACTCTAAGACATACAAAGTACATAATGTTTTATGTAAATTGCCATACATTTGAAAATAAGAAATATCGAATCAAAAATTCTTCAAATATATTTCGAACGCTCATTAATACAACAAAATTATATTACTACGATATTGCATTACTACAAAATTATATTACTACAATATTATATTACTACAAAATTATATTACTACAAAAAATGGTAATGGTCCCGAATGCATTGGTCCCGATACAGTTGACAAACCAAACCAATGAAATGTGCAGAGAATAGAGAACATGGGGTCCCCAATCGTGTGGTACGCTTCAGCATCGTTGAGAACACCAACTCCCTCCTGCCGACTGTCCCAATGTCATCTCATACGGCAAGACTGCAAATAAAAAATATCCAAATATACATCAGGATAATAATGCGATTTCTATTCCTGCAGCACCTGATGAAATACACGGTGCTCCATAATCGCGCGAAATTCCATATAGTCGTTGTTGAAATGTCTATGCAGTTGGTCGATAAAACGTTGCGAGAAATTATCCTCTTGTCAAAGTAGTCACATAAGCTTCTATATCTTCATAACGTGATTGCTTGGATTTTTCCCATTACTTCAGCGTTGTAATGGTACTTTTACTTCTGACAGCTTTGACATGAAATCGTCTAAACTGCTCAATTCAGGACACAATTCAGGCTCTTTGCAGGGATTGTTCTGCTGAGACGTGTCTTCGTCTTCGCGGCGTTCATAATTTATATAATTTGCCTTCTTCAATAATTGTTTTTTAAGTTTCCGCAATTTTAAAGCTCTAGACGATTGCTTGATGCGTAATTCATCTTCAGCTTTGAAGAGAGTAGACGTCAGCATTGCTTGAATCCGTAAATCCCGTCTGCGATTTCGGTGCCACCTTAATTTTTTACGGCGGACTCTGCGGATCCTAGTTACTAATCTTTCAGTATCACTTGGCTTGGCGTCCCTATCACGAACTCTCTTCTTAGACTTCGCCATGAAGACGGCTTCGTAGTTTTCTTAATTAGCAGAAATACGTATGTCCTCTTTTTCGAGGTTAAGACAATATCGATGATAACTTTCTTGAGAAATGGGTTAACATGAAATATCGACTGATACGATATTCACGTTTTCTTGTAGATATGAAAAACCCACTTTATACACTGTGACGAAATAATATCCAAGAAACGTGTTAAAACATGCATAGAAAATACATGAATCAGACTGAGAAACCACTCCGCACTGTCGTCACTAAGCTCGACACAACCGTCACCAACTAGTCGCAGAGAGAGACTGACCGTAGCGGCCAGGAGGGAGCGCCAACGTACCCCAAGCGGCTACTGCCCCGCCATCTATATTAACCAGAAAGCACAGGATAATACTTGGATTCGTTCTTCCCCAAATGTAGAATTTATTTACGTTAAAGATATATATAATGTACAAAAATGTATAATAATTTATAATACAGTTTACAATAACATGTAAACTATATTAACTATCTGACGAACGGAATTTGAGAAAGGGAAGGATGGCGACCAGCATGGCCGATGCGGTACTAACTCTATATCCGGTTGACGTCAACTCACAAAAGCGTACCTACACAATGACGCATATGCTTCGAATCCTTTGTGGAAGTTTTAACGCTTCAATGGAAAACTTGTCGTTCTTATAATATCTAACTAACAGACATGTACCTTTTATAATAGAATAGAACACGTAAATTTCGTAGCTGAGAACTATTGGAAGTTTCACACTTAATTCATAATTGCAATAATCTTTTCTAACGAAATAAGCCATTTATTTATCATCCGGGTTAGTATTATGACATTCATGTTATAATAGTATTGTGAAAATGAGGCAATCTGAATACAGAAATACTATTTCAAATCATTTCTCCCATATTTCTTATGTCCTTTATAAATAATTCGTGTATGACATTTGTTCTTTCTATCCCTACTCCGGGGAAACCATAACTTGTGGTCAAACAAAATCAACTATGTTTTAAATCGGTAGGCACCCTCCTTCAGACACCGAGAAACAGGTGTCGTAGCCTGGGGGCAACGGTCCTTATCGTCTCCGCTCATACCCGTCCCGAGACACCTTCATAGCCCGGCGCTACGTCGCGGGAGGCTATCCTTCTCGCCCTGCATCTCCCCGCATGCTTATAGTCGCTATAGTATTATCCTACATAACATTATGCGTTATATCGTTGTACAATATAACGTTATACGTTATACTATAATCCTACATAACGTTATACGTTATACAATAATCCTACATAACGTTATAATGTAATATTATATGACGTCATATGTTATAACGTAATATTATATATCGTTATACGTTATACTGCTACATTAACAGACGTTGTACGTTATAACGTCATACTTCATAATGTTATACGTATTAATGCTGTGCTATATAACGTTATACGTTATACTATAATACTTGGTAACATTGTACGTCATAACGTGATACTATATAACGTTATACGTTATACTATAATCCTACATAACGTTATACGTCACAACGTAATACTATATGACGTTTGACGATATCAGGTAATTCTATATAATGTTATACGTTATACTATAACCCTACATAACGTTATACATTATAACGTATTACTATATAACGTTAAACGTAATAACCTATTTCTACATAACGTTATACGTCATAACGTTATACTATATGACGTTATTCGTTATACAATAATGCTTCATAACGGTAGGCTTTATAACGTGATTAGATATAACGTTATACGTTATACTATAATCCCACATAACGTTATACGTTGTATCGTTGTACTATATAACGTTATACGATTTACTATTATACCTCACAACGTTATACGTTATTTTATAATTCTTCATAACGATATTAGTACTATATGTTGTAGTACTATATGAAGGCATACGTCAGAACGTAAGACTGCATAACGTTATACCTTATACTGGTATACTATCGGACGTTATACGTTATAACGTCGTACTTCATATCGTTATACGTTAAACTGTAAAATTACATAACGTTATTCTTTATACTATAATCCTACATAACGTTATACTTTAGAACGTAATACTAGATAACGTTATACGTTAGAACGTAATATTATATTACGTAATACGTTATAATGTAATACTATATAACGTTAAACGTAATAACCTGTTACTTCATAACGTTATACCTCATACTATAATACATCATAACGTTATACGTTATAACGTGATACTATATAACGTTACACGTTATACTATAATCCCACATAACGTTATATGTTATATCGTACAACGATATAACGTTAAACGTTACAAGTAATACTATATCACGTAATACGTTACAACGCAATACTCTTTTTTTTTTTTTTTATCGTGGGGAAATCCTCATGGACACTCGGCGCTGCGTAGCAACGACAGTGTAGTGTCGGACTCTTACCGACTAAAACCCCACGGTGGTAATCCCGACGTTCAGAGGTGCACCCGAGGTCTCTTGTTAATCACTACCGAATGCAACCTCGTCGTCTATCTCCCTGCCGTTGTAGTTGTCTAGGGAGGCGTCCCGGCTTGAGTTGGAAAGCTAGGGGGAACCACTCGCCCTAGCGCCACGTCCCCTAGTCTGACGCACCCGGGGCAGCGACGATGGCGCAGCGCCCCTGCGTCGTACGGAGCTCCTGCGACGTTGATGCGACGATCTACTGGGATCGGCTCTTCCCACCCGATCTCTTTCTGCACGCTCCATTCTCTACATAACCTCCTACCAGTAGGTGCGGACAGCATTAACCTCCCGGGGCCCTCGGAGCATGACCTCAACGACTGCTTCCGGAGCCAACCTCTCGCCGATGTCGAGCTGCAGGACGCGCCCCGTTTCCGCCCACACTGGGCAGAACTGCAGCGCGTGCTGCGCCGTGTCCTCCTCTTCCCCGCAGTGACGACAGGTGGACGTCACCTCCCGCCCGATCTTCAGCAGGTACTCACCCAAGACCCCGTGTCCGGTGAGCATCTGTGTCGTCCTGAAGGAGAGCGGAACCCCGCCTTGATCTCTCCAAGCCTCCCAATTGGGAAGCACGGCGCGGACAGCTCGGTGTGGCCGCCTGGAGTCCTCCTCCGTCAGCTGGAAGCGCCACCGTTCCCAGATCTCCAGCTATGCCTCTTCCCAGACGTTCGCGGCCGAGAGGCCGTCCGGCGACAGCGCCGCCGTCGAAGGCGGTGCCCTCAGGTGTTCATACACCCGACAGAGCTGAAGGGCTCGCAGCTCAAACGGGGGGGACGCCGCCAGCACTGTCGCCGACTCGTTGGATATTGTTCGATATCCCTGGCTATTCGGATAGCAGTCGTCCTTTGCAGTCTCCTCGCCAGGGTACGACTGCGACGGTTGCCCATCCGATCTTGGGCCCATACCGGTGCCCCATAGAGTACCCGGGACCGGATCACTCCCTCGTAGATTCGGCGGACTCCCGACCCTACTCAGCCGCTGTTCGGAAGAAGGCCGCGCAAAGCGTTGGCTGCGGTCGTCACCCTCGGGACCAGGAGCTCGAAATGTGGTCCGAACGTCCACTGACCGTCGATGATGAGGCCCAGGTACCTCATACGAAGGTTCGCCGGCACCGCTTCGCCGTTTATGGTCACGGACAGTCCGTCGGGAGGGGATCCCCTCCGGCGGTGTTCGAAGAACCACAGGGCATCCGACTTGGCCGGCACACGCTCAATCCCAGTCGCTGGATAGCGTGCACCGCGCACGTCACGGCGTCTTCCGTGAGAATCACGGTCTCTTTCACCACAGTCCTCCGGCTAGCACCAAGGTATCGTCGGCGTAGCAGACCAGGCCCGTGCCCGGGGGCATCGGGCACCGAAGGACGGCGTCGTAGGCCGTGATCCACAAGATCGGCCCCAGCACCGAAACCTGCGGGACGCCGCGCTCCACGCGTCTTCTCTCTTCCCCGTTCCTCCCAGCGAAGGTGATCCACCTGTCGTTCAGGTAGGCTCCGATGACCTCGACTAGGTACGCCGGCACCTCCAAGTGCCGCAGAGCCTAAATTATCCTCACCCATGGGATGGCATTGAAGACGTTGCTGACGTCCAGGGAGACCGCCAGCGCCACCCCGTAGCGGGAAACCATGTCCTCCGCCATGCTCCTCACCCGCTTCACAGCGTCCACCGTGGAGTGACCCCGGCGAAAGCCGTACTGGCTGTCGTGCCATCCGGGCACCCGTTCCGAAATATGGGCCTCCAGACGAGCGGCGATCACACTCTAGAACAACTTCCCATCTCGTCCAGCAGGCGTATCGGCCTGTACACCGATGGCGAGTCTGGCGACCGACACTCCTTTCGCAGCAGGAACAGTCTCGCCGTCCGCCATGTCCGCGGGTAGATGCCCTCCCTCAGGCATCGGGTGAACAGATGCCGCACGCGAGGGGAAACCACCTCCATCGTCTCTGCACAGACTTTTCCCAGAACTCCGTCCGGACCCCGTGCGACGTCGCGGGACGCCATCCTCTCAGTCGCCGCGAGAAGCTCCTCCTGCGTGACCCGTAGCTCCTCGCTCCGCTCCGACGACGTCATCGCCATCGTTGTCGTTGTCGACGTCTCGTCTTCGCCGGAGAAGAGGGACGATCCCGACCGCCCGGCGTCGCTGTCCTGACGCGGGAGCAGTGTCCCAATTACCTTGGCCAGCAGCACCGGATCCATGTTGGAGGTCAGCGGGCGGACAGCGGGTCGTAACTTCCTCGTTACTTCCTAGACTGGTCGTCCCTCGGGCGTCCCAGCTCCACGCTGAGATGATGGCTGCCGCACGAAACATCTTCCTGTCCCACTCCATCAGGCGCCATCTGGTAGTGGTGATGGGCCGGAGCGGCACGCTCCACCTCGAGCGTCGCGGCTGTTGTTCTTGTCCACGTCCTCCTGGACCACCTCAATAAATATGTAGAGGTGATCAGACAGGGTTGCGACTCCCTAGGCCACTCTCCAGTCGCGGGTCCTCGCGTACAGATCCGAGATGGCCCACGTGACGTCGACCACAGATGACCCCATCCATGCGACACAGGTGCTCGCCGTACCCTTGTTCGCCAGCAGGTGTTCGTGTCCGCGGACCAGTCGGTCAGCCATCTTCCTCTGGTGTACGTCGCGGAGTTCCCCGACTGCGTCGAGTGGGCGTTGACGTTCCCGAGGTCCAGCACCTGGCGGGGAAAGCACCATTCGACGCATTCGCCGTCCTCGTCCAGAAAGTGGCTGAACGCGGCCAGACCGCTATTGGGGGAGACGTAGACCGCCACCACCGCTATTCCTGTCCATTCGTCCGCGAAGTAGCCCGTGCCGCTGTTAAGCAGGGCGCCGGAGGCACCCAGGTTCGGCGTCCAGGTCACGGCCGTCAATCCATCCAGTTCGCCGATCCAGGAGGGAGCGTCGGGGAAGCGATAATCCGCGGCCACTGCCGCGAGGGCGACCTCGCTTTCCCGGAAGGTCTGGAAGAGCAGGTCTTGCGCCCTTCTCGATCTGCCCAGATTGCATTGGAGGAGACGGTTCAATTCACTCGATCACCTCCATGGCCTCCTCCCATGGCCATCCACCGTTGGTTGTTCGACGGTGCTCCCCTCTAACGTTACCGCCGCGGTCGGTCCGCGGATCGGTGGCTTCCTCTTGACTCTCGACGGAGCGCATACTGCCCCGCACATCCCGTGGTTGGCCGGCGCTCCCAGCGACTCGCACAACGGACACTTGGGCGCGGAAGAAGGCACCCCCTGGCACGACACCCGCTACCGCCGCACCTGTACCACAAATGCCCGCCATCCACCTTGGACGTGCAAGTTGCCCGTACGTGCCGAGGCTCCTTGGAGCACTGCAAGGGTCTCTTCGGAATGGCCGTGATCCTCGCCGTGGACCAGCCCACAGCTCTCTTCCCGTCCTGGGCTAATTTCCTGGCTCCGGCCACCGGGCACATTATACTTGCGGTCCAAGGCCGTATCTGGTGTTGCGGATCTCTCCGACCTGTGCCTCCGCGCTGCTACATCCCGCCGCCGAAGCCAGCGCCTGCCGCGTCTCCTCCTGGGCGACCGAGATGTCAATCCCGGACACCCTCAACTGTGCCGTCCTGTTCGGGGCCGCCACTCTCACCGCGGCCGGGACCAGTACATAGGCCAGACGCGTCGCCAGTCGCGACGCCGTCCCTCTGTATTTGTCGCCGGGGAGTCGTATAATTATCCCCCGGTCATCGATTTTCTCATTCCGAGGGACACGACGCCGATCTCCGCGAGCGGGACCTTCTGACGCGCCGCGCGAGAATATCGGCGTACGATGTCTTGACCCCCTCGTTGATGGTCATCGTCACCACGGACATACGCGGTGCGCGGGAGAGCCCGGCCGTTTTCGACGCCTGCGCCGTACCTTTCCTGGTCGCTGGTGCGGCGTCCGTCTTACACGTGCACGTCGGTCCAGTCGGAGGAGCGGCAGGCGCTCCCTCCTACTTCTCCTCCTTCCTTGTGCTCCTCTTCTTCCGCGGCCGCCTTTCCACCACCATTCGCCGCCCCCCTGCTCCAACGGTAGTGTTGTGGCTTAGGTGTCGCATGGGTCGTTGGGTTGATCCGCCTTGCAGCGGGGTTCGGGACTGCGCAGTCTTCGGCCCCCGAACCGTTCCTCGATGGCCCTCATAATGGAAAGACCGTGTTCGTCCATCTTCTTTTCTAGGGCGTCCGGACGCGCGCCCTCTTGATTCCCCTGCCACGGAGGGTGGCCGGACTAGATAACCAGACCGTTGCACCGCGGGCACTCGTGGATGCGAGCGGCCAGCCTCGTTATCTCTTTGCGCAAGGCCGTGTTTTCCTCCTCCAACGCGATCAGCCTCGCTTCCGCGTGCCTGGCGGCCGCGGAGCTATCGCTGTGTACCACTTCGGCCCTCTGCAGGTTCAGCTCCCTCCATGAGGCGGCGACGTAGTTCGCCGCGTGCTTCAGGTCCTTGATGACCTCTCCCTTGAGGTTCGACGATATCGCTGAGACACGCAAGGTCTTAGACACCTGCCCGGTGAACTCAGCGATCACGTCGGCCACCGAGCACATCCATATCTCCAGTGCCAATGTAACCTTTATTTCCTTACTAATATAATATTGTATGGTTTCTGTATTCGTTAGACTATTAATTTTTTTATTTCATATATACATATATTTCATAAATTGATAATATTGTATTTGTGCATAGTATTGGAAGTACTGTCTCTAATATTTACTAGGTTATTACATGTTTGGCATATATGTTTATACTTATATGTAACTCTCCGAGTTTTTGCGGCGTTGATTGATTAAAATATATATTTATATATACATGTATTCCTGGCGTTTCAATCATTTCCCTTTCTGTAGTTATTCTTATTTTCTGGTTTATTTGTTTGGTTCGTGACACGTTCAGTCCATTAGTTGGTTCTATTTATTTTATTTTATACTGGTTGGGTTTATATTATATTGAACCATAGGTTTTCAAATTGCAAGCCGGTTATTGGTAGGTTTATTTGGAGTTGTATGTATATGTATTATGATTATTGGTTGGATCTATTAGTCGCCCTCATTTTGTTAATCCTTCCCTTCGTTTCGTAGTGCCGCGTGTTCGTTTGTGCATTCAAATCCTTATTCGCACGTTTTGTATAGAGTAGTTTTCTTCTTCTTGTAACGGCTCGTGCTGAGCGCTGGACGTGACAGTAAAATCCAGTAATTTGGGCGTTTAAAAGCCGAAATATGTCAAACGGGAAGGAAATTACGGTCATATTTCGTCAAAATCGACGAAGGATTGCGTTTTGCGTGTCGTTGGGCTTGTTTCAACGCGTAATACAGCGTGCACTATGTTCTGCGTGGAAAATGTAGTGATTTGGGCGATTAAAAGTCGAAATATCTCCGACGGGAAGATAATTACTATCATGTTTCGTCAAAGTAGACGAATGATCGCCTTTTGCAAGTCGTTGGGCTTGTTTCGACGCGTAATATAGCGTGCACTATGTTCTGTGTATACAATGTAGTGATTTGGTCGTTTAAACGTCGAAATATCTCCGACGGGAAGATAATTAATACCATGTTTCGTCAAAATCGACGAATGATCGCGTTTTGCGAGTCGTTGGGCTTGTGTCGACGCGTAATACAGCGTCCACTATGTTCTGTGTATACAATGTAGTGATTTGGTCGTTTAAACGTCGAAATATCTCCGACAGGAAGCAAGTTACGGTCATTTTTCGTCAAAAATAAATGACTGATCCCGTTTTGCGAGCAGTTGGGCTTGTGTCGACGCGTAATACAGCGTGCACTATGTTCTGCGCTTAAACTACAGTAATTTGGGCGTTTCAACGTCGAAAAATCTCCAACGGGAAGGAAATTGCGGTAGATCTGCATTCCTCGAAGAACGACGCTTCCCGCTAGCAACTTTCTCCCAAGGGCGGCTAGCATCATTTTCTAACCGTCTACATAGAAATTAACCAAATAACAGCAACGTCTATTTCCTCCATTTTCCGAGTGGAGACTTTCCTCGACGCAGCCGATGATCTCGTGACTTTGGACACACCCCATCAGAGGTTTCCTGTGCTTCATCAACGCGACGGATAATACATTCGCTCGTGCGATCTCATTAGCGAGGAAACGACGCCTTTTACGATCAGTGGATACCTCACATTTTTCATGACGAGTTCGAATTAGACTTTGGAAGAACGTATATTTGTAATCACGGTGACCGTGGATTCGTTATCGAACCTAAGACCATTGTCATTAGCGAATAATCACCGCGGTTACTTGTCGATTCTGTAATACCCATACTTGTGCTAATCAACATTACCTCGATTGTATAACAACGATGGCTGATTCCAATGAAGATTCGTGACACGCCGCTACCCTTCATCGTAACGTAAACAGGAACATATATTTGTGAAAATACATGCATACGCGCCCGATTCTGACTGACCAGCGTTCTCACTCGGAACCGGAACTCGCAGTCCACCGTGACGAGCAGCACATATATAAGCCTCCATTCTCAGCCAAAGCGTCAGTGCTGCTCGTGCAACAGTAGAAGCAACATGGAGTTTTTTAGATCTCTATTACGCCTCGTTGGTCTGTTCGTGCCAAGCAAGGTAGATATCATTTCCGAACTACCACTGGAGGTTTCGCGCTTGATACTTCGAAAATTGGATCCCTCGTCCCTGCAGAGCGCCGCGCTTGTCTCGCGCAAATGGTTGAACGTATGCAGATCCGACAAATGTCTACGGCGGACAGCAAGAAATCACATGCGGCGTACGAGCAAGCGGGTCAGGATAGAGTTTTTCGGAGCAGCCGCCGCTAAAGCTGCCCAACAACAATCGAAAAGTAGAGTACGTGGTGCGAGGAACCTACGACACGAAGTAGGCATATCCTCGGCTCGTACGACCGTCGTCGTTGGAAGGTTAGGTGGTCCTCCGAAAATTCTGATGCGTAATCGACCCATCGATGTTGAACCGCAAAAATGTATTAGACTGTAAATGATAGTATGTACCTTAATTCGACAGTTTGCTTTTGCGAGAACATGAAATGGTCCTGTCCGACGAAAATAATTCAGAACTGTAGCGCAAAGCTTGAAATAAAATGGTGCCATTGAGACGGCAATTTTCTACAGAAATATCGACAATGCAACTTACATTGAAGCTCAGTCGTGTACCGCGTTACATTCTATCGGTTAATGTAGAATAATATCTTTATCGTTGCAGACATTTTATTGAAAATTAAATACAACGTATCACCGACGCTATCGGAAATTTGTCGCTAATTATTTGCGAGACGTACACCTCGTTTTCTTCCACATACAACGTGCATAATCCAGTTTACCTTATATCTAATCCGGCCCACTGTCAAATCATGCATAATTGCAGTTTAGCAGACTCTGACTTAAATATTCAATTGTACGTACCTTCGCTTTTGTTGAACATATGTCGTCAGTTCGATGAGCGCAATACTCATCACCTTCTACCCAATGCAGCCTACACCATCGGATTTACGCTGCATCAACTCTGGTCACCGGCAAATCCAACGCAATTACAGTTCTGCACATTCAGACTACAATATTCAATTGGACGTATCTCGGATGCAATTGTTGATACGTCAACAATTCGATGCGCGTTGTACTCCACGCCTGCTGCCATATGCAGCGCTCATCATTCGGTTTGCGCTATATGAATTCTGGTCCCTGTCTTTTTCAGCGTCGTATCCTATTGTAATTCTTGAGATGTTTTTGTTTAATAGCTCTATCTCTGCTGATCGCTTCTTATTTTCACTGTCGGTTATCTGTCGCGTTTCTTCTATACGTCGCTCAAGAAGTTCGATTTGTGTGGTGAGGTCCTCGTATTGTTTGGTGAGGATCTCGTTTTGTTTGGCGAGGTTCTCGTTTTGTTTGGTGAGTATCTCGTTTTATGTATCGCGTCGAGTATGGCACGAGTCGACTTATCCATAACTCCGGTTGCAGAGGCGGTTTCCTTTTTGTCCTTTTGTGGCATGGACATGATTCCAATCAAGCTTATCGAATCGGAATTTTCGTCGTTTGAGTTGAAAACGCTTGGGAAACTTCGCTTTCTCGCACGGTATCGCGAAAATGAATTGAGATTTGTAGCTTACTGTTGTAGCTATGCCCGTCGAGGAGTCTCTGGGATGTATCCTCTCTGGTTGGTTCTAGATTTTGAATCTTATTCGTTGGCTTGCTCTGCGCTGACCGTAGTCCTCTCGTCTAGTTTCACCGTAGTGGAACGTGGAAAGTTGCTGCAGGGCTTCGTGGTAGCGAAGATTCGCAATGGTCCGCCAATCCTTCGATCTTCAATGATGCGAGTACTCCGAAATCGTGATTTCGTTTACCCTGAAGCTAATGGATCCTGGCAGGATCGCCAAAATGTCACGTAATTTTTAAAGTGAAAGCGCTAGATTCAGTATGAAATCAAGTTTATATTTCACAGTTAGGGTTTTTGTTACAAAGAGATCGGAAGAAGAACTGTTCGAACCTGGCTCGTACCATCAAGGAAGAAAGCTCGGTGTGGGTGTGCCCGTTTGAACTCAGAACGCGGATTCGTCGTCCGCACTTTTCGGTAGAAAAGTGTGCGTAATGATCCGCGATGCCCATTGGTTAGTAAATGAAGTTATTACGACAAAGAAAACCAGACATGGGCATCCTTGTTCACGGGAAAAGTCTGTTATCTCGCCAGACACCAGCTTTCACTGTAATAGTTAAGAGCGTACAACAAGCATGAGGACCATCTATAAACCGAAAATGTTTATGTGAAGAGACATGAGACCGAACAGGTTCGGTTTACGGTGTCTCCTGAGGCCGGTTGGGGTTTAGCGTTAACAATGGATTGCTCTTAACTCCCAGACTATGAGGAATCCCGCAAGGACCATCGCATCTAGCGTAGCATGTGCTAAACAGAAATTTGATCCGTGACAACAGCATCGTCACTTTCAGCGTATTCCATTTTCTTCGTCAGAACAGTCAAGAAGTCTACCACGATTCTACCCTTAAATTAATTCGTTTCGTTAAGACTAACTAAAGCATCGAGAGATATCGCCAAGTCGGATCAAATTTCTGTAACGCATTAACTGTACTCATCGTGAAATACTTGTGTTGTCTGGTCAAATGTTGAGTCTGGTCAATCGTATCATCAGGTCTATATGAACATCTATTACGTCCTCAGGTTCGTTGTCGTCGATTTCCAGCAATTCGTCAATGACAATCCTGAATCGTTTCCAAATGTGGTCGACTAGTGTAGGATATAGCATCACGTTATAACGTATAATGTTATTACTGATTATAGTATAACGTATAACGTTATGTTGTATGACGTTATAGCGTATAATGATATATAGTATTACGTTATAACGTATAACGTTATGTAGGATTGTAGTATAACCTATAACGTTATGTAGGATTATAGTATAACGTATAACGTTATGTAGGATTATTGTATAACGTATAACGTTATATAGTATCACACAGTATGTGATATCTAATGCTAGTGAGTTTGGTAACGTTACGACATATTTCAATATCGTTCACGCCACCACGAAATCAAGCGTGACGCTACGTCAGACTATAAGCATGCGGGGAGATGCAGGACGAGAAGGACAGCCTCTCGCGACGTAGCGCCGGGCTAGGAAGGTGTCTCGGGACGGGTATGAGCGGAGACCATAAGGATCGTTGCCCCCAGGCTACGACACCTGTTTCTCGGTGTCTGAAGGAGGGTGCCTACCGATTTAAAAAATTGGTGATTTTGTTTAAATGGAAGTTATGGTTTCCCCGGAGTAGGGGTAGAAGGAACAAACGTCACACACGAAATATTTATAAATGACATAAGGAATATGGGAGAAATGATTTGAAATAGTATTTCTGTATTCAGATTGCCTCATTTTCACAATACTATTATAACATGAATGTCATAATACTAACCCGGATGATAAATAAATGGCTTATTTCGTTAGAAAAGATTATTGCAATTATGAATTAAATGTGAAACTTCCAATAATTCTCAGCTACGAAATTTACGTGTTCTATTCTATTATAAAAGATACATGTCTGTTAGTTAGATATTATAAGAACGACAAGTTTTCCATTGAAGCGTTAAAATTTCCACAAAGGATTCGAAGCATATGCATCATTGTGTAGGTACGCTTTTGTGAGTTGACGTCAACCGGATATATAGTTAGTACCGCATCGGCCATGCTGGTCGCCATCTTTCCCTTTCTCAAATTCGGTTCGTCATATAGTTAATATAGTTTACATGTTGTTGTAAACTGTATTATAAATTAATATACATTTTTGTACATTATATATAACTTTAACGTAAATAAATTCTACATTTGGGGAAGAACGAATCCAAGTATTATCCTGTGCTTTCTGGTTAATATAGATGGCGGGGCAGTAGCCGCTTGGGGTACGTTGGCGCTCCCTCTGGGCCGCTACGGTCAGTCTCTCTCTGCGACTAGTTGGTGACGGCTGTGTCCAGCTTAGTGACGACAGTGCGGAGTGGTTTCTCAGTCTGATTCATGTATTTTCTATGCATGTTTTAACACGTTTCTTGGATATTATTTCGTCACAGTGTATAAAGTGGGTTTTTCATATCTATAAGAAAACGTGAATATCGTATCAGTCGATATTTCATGTTAACCCATTTCTCAAGAAAGTTATCATCGATACTGTGTTAACCTCGAAACAGAGGACATACGTATTTCTGCCAATTAAGAAAACTACGAAGCCGTCTTCATGGCGAAGTCTAAGAAGAGAGTTCGTGATAGGGACGCCAAGCCAAGTGATACTGAAAGATTAGTAACTTGGATCCGCAGAGTCCGCCGTAAAAAATTAAGGTGGCGCCGAAATCGCAGACGGGATTTACGGATTCAAGCAATGCTGACGTCTACTCTCTTCAAAGCTGAAGATGAATTACGCATCAAGCAATCGTCTAGAGCTTTAAAATTGCAGAAACTTAAAAAACAATTATTGAAGAAGGCACATTATATAAATTATGAACGCCGCGACGATGAAGACACGTCTCAGCAGAACAATCCCTGCAAAGAGCCTGAATTGTGTCCTGAATTGAGCAGTTTAGACGATTTCATGTCTAAGCTGTCAGAAGTAAAAGTACCCTTACAACGCTGATGTAATGGGAAAAATCCAAGCAATCACGTTATGAAGATATAGAAGCATATGTGACTACTTTGACAAGAGGATAATTTCTCGCAACGTTTTATCGACCAACTGCATAGACATTTCAACAACGTCTATATGGAATTTCGCGCGATTATGGAGCACCGTGTATTTCATCAGGTGCTGCAGGAATAGAAATCGCATTATTATCCTGATGTATATTTGGATATTTTTTATTTGCAGTCTTGCCGTATGAGATGACATTGGGACAGTCGGCAGGAGGGAGTTGGTGTTCTCAACGATGCTGATGCGTACCACACGATTGGGGACCCCATGTTCTCTCGTCTCTGCACATTTCATTGGTTTGGTTTGTCAACTGTATCGGGACCAATGCATTCGGGACCATTACAATTTTTTGTAGTAATATAATTTTGTAGTAATATAATATTGTAGTAATATAATTTTGTAGTAATGCAATATTGTAGTAATATAACTTTGTTGTATTAATGAGCGTTCGAAATATATTTGAAGAATTTTTGATTCGATATTTCTTATTTTCAAATGTATGGCAATTTACATAAAACATTATGTACTTTGTATGTCTTAGAGTTTAAAGAAAATTTGAATTACATGTTAACCTGTGGATTTAATAGTACCGTTTCCAATACTCGCTCCATTATTCTGAACGTCAAGATTGTGTATATTTGCTTAATTAGTCAACAGTTTTGTAGAGTTTTGAATAAATAAAAAGAAATTAATAACATTTGGAAAACGTCTACAATTTTTCCGCAATCTTCTGATTCGCCATATTAGTCCTTTTCATTCCAGCATACTACACATAACAAAATTCTGTCGCAGGCAAGAGATCCGCAGATGTGTCCAGGCTGTTGGTCGTCATCTGGGACGATATTTGTTCTGCTGTGTATGAGATAAGGAGTGACGAGAGAAGACTGGTATGGGATAAACAGAGGGGAAAATTCTTTGTTTTTAGCAAATCGTGCATGAAGATTGCTAACGATGAGTTGCACCATGAACACGTTGTACATAAACGTCTCATCACACCGTGCTTTCGTATCTTGAACATCCAAGCATCAACTAATTCGAAAATCGTTTGACGCGCGATACACATAGGCTTATTGTTACGACCGTTCGCGGAGAGACGCGGTCGCGAGGAAGACGCGTCAGCGAGAGGCGTAAATTCTCGCTACGATTCGGTTAATCGACGCCGCGAAATAGTCGTTCCCCGTGTTTCGTTTGGGATAACAGGGGTGGTTGATTGAAATTAACTCTGTGTTAACAGGTTAATGTGAAATATATCTAACAATAGTCTAAATATAGATTGTACAATATATACGTTACAGCAGTAAGATCCGACTCGAAGATATCTCCGGATGAGATAGTTAGACTTTATACATTGATTGTTTGAACGACGAAAACGGACTACTTTTAGGGGTAGAACCCTGTTAGACTTGTTGATTGTTCGGACCACGAAAACGGACTACTTTGAGAGTGACGATGCTATCTCAGAGGAGAACTAGGAATGGGTGTGTCTAGCACACGGGATCATCTGATTTGTTGATGACAGTTTATTGACTAGGAAAGTGACGGTGATAGTTATTGTTTCTATTGGTGGATTAGGAGGGGGTTTACTGCCCTCGATGGAAAGTTGGTGGTGGGAAGCATCGCAGGTGTGAAAAAGAACTAATCTTAAGTGTCTTCTGGACACAAACCAGAGGTCTTGGAAAATGCTCTCGTAGAAAGGGCCGTTGTTTGACCTGATAGACTTTGTTGCGATTGTCTAAGACTTATGGTCGGTCCCTGAAATGGTTTAGAATACGCGACAGAGAGGTGCGGACATATGGCTGCCAGATGCGGTGCAAGGCCCCGTCCAGGTAGAGAGTCGGTCGACGTAACATCCTCCCCCCGTTGAGAGGATCCCGATCAATTATTACTGTTGATTGTGTCGGAGTCATCTGGGGTCGATCTGATCGGCAGTGGTACCAGCCGCTTGATGCTCCGATCCAGAGTGCTTGTTGCCGTTCGAACTGTGGCCGTTCGTATGATGCCGTCTGCACCGGGCTGGACCTTGATTACTCTGCCCAATGGCCATTGCATTGGGAGGACGTTGTCTTCTCGGAGGAGGACGATGGAGCCTTCTCGAATGCCGTGGCTGCCCTTGCTCGATTTATGACGCATGGTCAATTCATTGAGATACTCCCGATGCCAGCGACGCCAAAAATGTTGTTTGATTTGTTGGATATGTTGCCAAATGGAGAGGCGATTGGTTGGAGTATCTGTAAAATTGCGATCTCGCAAGGCAGTTAGTGAGTCTCCGATAAGGAAGTGACCGGGAGTCAAGACCAGGAGATCATTTGGATCTGTGGATATCGGAGTCAGCGGACGGGAATTGAGGACCGATTCGATTTCAATGATGAGGGTATTTAAGCCCTCGAATGACAGAAGCTCATTACCTGCGACACGTTTGAAGTGTCGTTTGAAGGACTTTACGGCCGCCTCCCACAGTCCGCCGAAGTGCGGTGAATTGGGAGGAATGAAGTGCCATTCGATCTGCCGATCGGCTAAAAAGGCCTGAACCTTTATTTTGTGATTGTCGGACCGAAGGAGGTCTCGGAGTTCCCGTAGCTCGTTGTTGGCGCCGACGAAGTTGGTGCCGTTATCCGAATATATATTCGCACAGAAACCTCGGCGGGCAATGAATCTTCGTAGAGCAGCAATGAAGGCCTCGGTAGTGAGATCACTGACCAGCTCGATGTGGACTGCCTTCACTGAGAGACATACGAAGATTGCTACGTACGCCTTTATTTTACGTCGGTTGCGATCCCTTCGCTCCTTGATGAAGAATGGTCCGCAGTACTCGATCCCGACGTTGGTGAACGGCCGCGATTCCGTTATTCGTGCGGCTGGGAGGTCCCCCGTTACGTATTCAACTGGAGGTGGATTAGCACGGCAACAGCGAACGCATTTCTTCACCGTGCTCCAAACCTAACTGCGGCCGTCGATAGGTCAATAGGATCGTCGGAGGGCGTATAGGGTAGCTTGGGTTCCGGCATGGAGATTTAGACGGTGCTCGTGCTCGATTATGAGCGCGGTGGTTGTCGATTTGGGCAGGATGATTGGGTGCTTTTGATTAAACGGCAGTGTTGAGTGACGGAGTCGGCCTCCGACTCGTAGCATCCCGTCCTTGTCCAGAAATGGATTGAGTCGCTGGAGTTTTCCCTTCACTGTGGACTTTTGATTTGCCTGGAGGTCGCGGATTGCGTCTGGGAAATAGCATAGCTGCAACAATCTAATTAATCTATTATGCGCAGTGGATAAATCATGCATGGTCAGAGGGTTCCCTCGGTCCTGTTTTTGTCGCCATCGTAGGCAACGAGCGATGATTCTGATAAGCCTTGGCCACGAGGAGAATCTCTCTAGTAGACTATGGTCGGCTGGAGTCAATGATAGACAGATTGTCTTCTTCTGTTCTGGAATTTCCGTTAATGGTGCTGGGCTCCATGTTGGCCAGCAACACTCAGGTTGTCGGAGCCATTCCGGTCCATGTTGCCAAATGGTTGATCGCCGGAAATCTTCAGGCGATTGACCTCGGGATATGAGGTCGGCAGGGTTGTCCGTGGTGGGGATGTGACGCCAATCTGAGGGGTGAGTCTTACCTTGAATATCCGCTGCTCGATTAGCGACAAAAGTTTTCAGCGTATGGGGCGATGTGTTAAGCCAATGAATTACGATGGTGGAGTCCGTCCAGTAAACGGTCCGCGAGATGTTGTTTCGTAACGCCTGAAGTACTGCGTTGGTCAATGTTGTGAGAAGAAGTGCTCCACTCAATTCCAGTCTTGGGATGGTTAACGATTTGAGCGGAGCTACCTTTGACTTCGCAGTGAGAAGTCGTGTCCAGACCTGGCCCTCCGCAGTGATAGTGCGAAGGTAAACGCATGCCCCGTACGCCCTTTCGCTGGCGTCACAAAATCCATGTAACTCAATCTCCGTTGCGGACTTGATTATGGTTTTGCGTGGAAACCTTATGTTATTTAATAACGGCAACTGCGTGTAGTATTTGCACCATTCTGTGTGTAGATCGGCCGGAAGCGATTCGTCCCAATCGATCTTCAAAGTCCAGATTCGTTGCAGTAGCAACTTGGCTCGAATGATTACTGGTGCAAGCAACCCAAGAGAGTCGTAAACTTTGGCGATTTCAGAGCTGATTGTTCTCTTCGTAATTTGACGGGTGAGGGGATTAATCTTGACGGAATACAAGATCGAATCGTCAGATGAGTCCCACACAACACCCAGAGTTTTTACGGATTGTGATTCGCCGAGAGGAAGCTTGTCGTTTATGTCCTGTTCTGAAAGTCCGTTTAACAGTTCCCGGTTATTCGACGCCCATTTTCGGATATTTAAACCGGCTGAGCTAAGCAATTCTCTGAGTTCCGTTCTTAATGCTCGTGCCTCGACCTTTGTATCAGCTCCTGTTAGGACATCGTCGACATAGAAATCTCGTTGCAAGACTGCTGCCGCCCGTGGATATCGGTGTCCCTCGTCATCCGCCAATTGTTTGAGGCACCGGATGGCTAGATACGGGGCCGCTGACAGTCCGAATGTCACTGTGTTGAGTTGATAGGTATCGACTTCTGCCTTCGTGTTCCGCCACAAAATCCGTTGGAATTTCCGATCCTCTGGGCGCACAAGAAATTGTCGATACATTTTTTCGACGTCGCCTGTGAGGACGTATTGATGAGCACGGAATCTCAGGAGAATGTAGAACAGGTCCTCTTGTAGTTTTGGTCCCGTATGAAGTCTATCGTTCAGTGAGATTCCGGTGGTGGTTGGTGCGGATCCGTCAAACACGACTCGGAGTTTCGTTGTTTGGCTGGATTCTTTGATTACGCCATGATGTGGCAGATAATATCCATCATCAGATGACTGGTCCGTGGTGACTTTAGTCATGTGGCCTAATTCCACATATTCCTTCATTACGGCGTGATAGTCGGCCTCGAATTGTTTGTCGCGCTGAAATCGGCGACCGAGAGATGTAAGACGCTTCATCGCCATCGCTTTGGAAGATCCAAGCGGAGGAGTTGTCTCATTAAATGGGAGAGCTACAATGTATCGCCCTTCGTCGGTGCGTTGAACGTGCTTCCGGAAATGTTCCTCGCACTGTCGTTCCGCCTCTGAGATATGTGAAATGAGCGGTCCTTCGTCGATTTCCCAAAAACGAGCGAGGTCCGCCTGTAGCTCCGTCGTAGAGGCGTGAAACGTGTGCGCTGCTGATCGCGAGGTTGGGCTCCCCCGATGAACCTCCATCCGAATCTCGTTTTTTGCAGACGCAAGTCAGACCCGTTTGAGTGACTAATGTCAAGTTGACCGACACAGAGTGATGCTAATCTTGGTCCGGCGCTCAATAGGATTTCGATTGGGACAGGTATATGGAATCTTGGATCGGCTAGTTGTAGATACCGTGGGATTTGTATTATTGAGCGGTCTACGGGCTGATCTGGGACCCAAGTCGATATGGTGGGTATAATAAGGAACGTCAGTGTACGTTCGTATGTGCCGTCGGTTGAGGTGATTGTAGCCGTAATGTAACGTTTCGATGTCGTTGATAATGCGTTTAGGGCTCCGATTGGGACCGAACATATCCGTTGACCGAGTTTCAATGTTTTTGCCAGTTTCTCGGTAATGAAGTTCATGCTTGAGCCGGTGTCTAGCAGAGCTCTACAACGGAAGGGCCTTGTCGTCCAGAATTTTAACCTGCGCTGTCACTAACAGATCGTGGCACGATGGTTCAGAGAGAAGCGAGGTCCTTGAATCCGTTTTGTGTGATACGGTACCTAATAATGACGTCTGATTCAGTCATTGTTTCCCTTGTCGTTTAGGATTCGGAGCTAGATTTGAATCGAGTTCCCTTGTTCGTATCGAGTGGGACTCGCGTTTGGGAGAAGTTCTGGGAGATGGTCGGCGAGACGACGGAGAGGACGATCGGCGAAATATTCGAGGCGGTGATCGGCGAGATGTTCGAGGCGATGATCGGCGAGATGATTGGGGTGATGATTCGGATCGTCTCGAATGACGCGACGAACGCGGTGTCGGAGAATTAGGTGGTGATAGTATGCCTGATGATCGGTCACTTAAGGATCGATCGCTCGATGAGCTACTGCAAGATACTCGAGAGTTTACAATCTTACCACTGACCTGTATGTCCTCTCTGTGGAGTAGTGTATGGTGTCGTCGTCGACATATACGGCATGATCCGGCGGAGCATTGGGTACTGATGTGTCCCTTGCCGAGGCAATTTGTGCATAATGAGGCCTCTTTTATCAGCGCAATGCGTGTCTTTGCGGATCTTGCCTTGAAGAATTGACAATTCTTTATGTCATGAGGTCCTCGGCATATATGACACGTCCGTGTCCCCTTAATGGTGGTAAAGGTTTGTCCTCGGGATGAATCGTATCGATGTCTGAAGCGTTGATAAGACGACTCTTTTGTTTCTTCCGATTTCGTATTGGGTTGGTCACCGTTTTCCCGTGTGGTTAGAAACTCGATTAAATGTTTATACGAGGACATCCTTTTATCGGGTAATGTATGATGCCAATTTCGTATAGTGGAGGAGGGTAGTTTCGTTGCGAGCAGATCGACCAATACGACATTTGACGTGACTGGCTCTCCTAATTTCTCTAAAGCCTTGAGATTAATTTGTACCGTCTCAAGAAAATCCTCTATGGCATCTGGCGTTTCCTTCGATATCTTGGGATAGTCACGGATCAGATGCCAATGACGCAGGCATACCCGACGGTGACACCCAAATTTTTCTCGAAGCGTACTAATCGCGATGGCATAATTAGCTTCGGTAATATCTAGCGATTGTATGCTTCTCGCGGCTTTGCCAGTCACGGACGATCGCAGGTAGTGAAACTTTTGAACCGGTGTCAGTTTCTCATTGCGATCTATGGTGGATACAAACGTATCGTAAAAAGAGTTCCATTCTTCGACAGTGCCGTCGAAAATGGGCAAATGGATCTCTGGTAGTTTGATAGCGATTCCCTCTGAATTGGTTTCTGAGTCGTGTTTTGATGGTGTCGGATGGGTTGATAGTCGATTTTTATCCGCGAGGGCCTTGAGTCGCGCGTGCAGGGAACTGTAACTCTTCAGTGCTTTCGTTTCCTGCGCGAGATCTGCATCGTCGAGATCATCTAACTCGCTTTGGATGAGTTTATATCGCTCCCACCCATCCTGGAGTTGGGCTTCATAGATGCTCAAGAGCGAGGTTTGTGGCGTGGTGGATCGCTCATATTCATCAATGCTCGTCCTCAGATACCTGAGGGTATTTTCGAGTATTCTCTCACGTTTCTTTTTTAGGAGATTGATCTTTGTCGTGGTCGGCATGATTAGCGACGTAGTTGAGATTCAAATTCTTCGAACTTTTGCTGCTTTCCGACGTCCACGCGTGTTCTTGAATGGCAGTGTTTGCACGTGGCACTGTGTGGTCACTGTCAGGAGCACTTTTCACTAAGCACGTGATCCGGTCTTCACTGGTTTGTATCTTTCACCTACCACTGCATCCGGCTCGAAGGACCAAATGTTACGACCATTCGCGGAGAGACGCGGTCGCGAGGAAAACGCGTCAGCGAGAGGCGTAAATTCTCGCTACGATTCGGTTAATCGACGCCGCGAAATAGTCGTTCCCCGTGTTTCGTTTGGCATAACAGGGGTGGTTGATTGAAATTAACTCTGTGTTAACAGGTTAATATGTAATATATCTAACAATAGTCTAAATATAGATTGTACAATATGTACGTTACAGCAGTAAGATCCGACTCGAAGATATCTCCGGATGAGATAGTTAGACTTTATACATTGATTGTTTGAACGACGAAAACGGACTACTTTTAGGGGTAGAACCCTGTTAGACTTGTTGATTGTTCGGACCACGAAAACGGACTACTTTGAGAGTGACGATGCTATCTCAGAGGAGAACTAGGAATGGGTGTGTCTAGCACACGGGATCATCTGATTTGTTGATGACAGTTTATTGACTAGGAAAGTGAGGGTGATAGTTATTGTTTCTATTGGTGGATTAGGAGGGGGTTTACCGCCCTCGATGGAAAGTTGGTGGTGGGAAGCATCGCAGGTGTGAAAAAGAACTAATCTTAAGTGTCTTCTGGACACAAACCAGAGGTCTTGGAAAATGCTCTCGTAGAAAGGGCCGTTGTTTGACCTGATAGACTTTGTTGCGATTGTCTAAGACTTATGGTCGGTCCTTGAAATGGTTTAGAATACGCGACAGAGAGGTGCGGACATATGGCTGCCAGATGCGGTGCAAGGCCCCGTCCAGGTAGAGAGTCGGTCGACGTAACACTTATTGTGACAAACTACAGCAAATTATAGCAAGTCTTGTTTGGTGAGCACAAATCCCCTTTGTACGTTCCCTGTGCAAATGTGTTTTCTCAGGGCCAGATAACTTTTTTCAACGCTTGTACCACCAAGTTGTATGTGAGTTACTCTGGCTTATCAATATGACTTGTTCAAAGTTGAGAGCTGAATACTGTCACAGCTCTCTATCTTCCCATGTGAATTATGATAATAGGAGCTTTTTGAAGTATGGAGTAAATTGAATGCTTCTTTGTTGAATTTAGATGATCCAGAATGGCGAATTATTGCAAGTGGCACAACTAATCAAAATAATAGACATGCACATATATGAAATATGTTTAATATGGATAGGAAATTACTTTGAAATTTGACAAGCATTGCAATAAATTGTCGGATCGGGGGTCATATTACTAGATACTTATTTTCAAACATTTCAATATTCTCTTCACTTATCCATTGATTGTTCTTAGAACAACTGAAGAACTTCACTTGTTATTAGATTAACAAATAAAATGTAGTCACGTTCCTCGTTACATGTAGGTCCGAAGCAATCATTGGCAGTACATAGTAATTGTACGGAGTTCTCGGTATCTTAGGTATTCATCATCCGAACACATTGCGCGAATCAAAACGCATTGACGAGAACTCGAACTTGTAATCGCGAATCGCGAACCGCTACTAGTAATACCGCGAACCTCTGATTTAATGATCGCAAGTCCTGTGTGCAGTGTACACCATGAATATGTTACAATGGATTTTTTCGTTAAATAAACTCAAATGTTTCTTGGTCTCTCTGAGACGATCCATCACCTCAGAATGTAAATGTAATAGTAGTATCCCGGACGATGCATAATAGCCAAATTTCGTTGAAAATGTGAATTAAGTTACAGGATTTCAGTCATCATTATCTCCGAATTTCATATTTGTTATTTTATGATACAAGGCACATGCTTGTTAGTTAGATGTTGTAATGAAAACAAGTTTTCGAAGCTGTTTATCTTTGGTGACTTTCGGACTCTGAGTGGAACCGCATGGGCATCACCGACCGCCATCTGATCTATTCTCAAATTGCATTCTGCCATTTATCAAACTTGTTCTTTTACCATTACTTTGTTAAGTCGGCTGTCCCTCTACCTAAACCAGACCACACACTGCGGGCAAGATGACGACCTGGTGTTTACACATCCTTACTATATACCCTCAATAGCACTAAGGAGCCACCACAAATCTATGTATTTTCATAGTTAAAGTCCTTCAGGCCAAACACGCACCATTCCATTCAAGTGTTACTTACATATATAGTCTACTGCGTGCAGATACGGAAAAGTTGGTTTTCCTCACGTTCGTTATCATCCGTTTAGCAACTGACTCTCAGGGACGGCTATGATCCTTCCTAGTCAACCAACCTTCCTAATCTTTCGAATAGTCAACATTTCGTGACTGGTTTCTTATCTTTAGGTCAATCTCTATCTGTGAAGTCGTTATAAATGTTTTGACTCGCCACCAACTAAGCTTACGTTGCGTACTCTTCACTGTAACAATGTCTGACAATCGCAACCTAAATACACTGTATCAAGTAGTGTTAGCTTATAGGGTCCGATCATTGGTCGTCCGTACCGTTCCTCGAGTAGAAACACATGGTGGCGTCGCTTCAAGATGTTATTTGAGTTTTGTCTACTTTCCAGGATCCACTACCTTGGGACCGGCGAAGATTGATTGTCGGCGCGCAACTTGGAAAAACCCTGCCCTCACCTTGAGGGTCATTGGATAAGTTGAAAATACTCTTTTGTGCGACAGCTTGCTTAGCCGGTGCCTCGCGACGCACGCGTCGCGCTGCACCGTTTCCAGCGTGGGCCACAAGGAGGCGGAGATATCAGCGCGTGGCTCGGTCCCGGCTGATTAGCTATCATCGATCTCGTTTTATTTCCGTGAACGGTTTGAAAGTAAAATCACTATTTTAAACTTTAAACAAAGGGGTTGTTCGCTGTGTTGGCTTGTGCAAACGGTGTTTTCAGCTACTGAAACACCCACTGATCTTCGCATTCCTCCTCCCATTGTTGGCAAAATATTGCCCGTCTTTGGTCAAGGCTTGCGAAATCACACAAGTTCCGCACAGAGAGGACCATTAAATACATCGTTGACGTCGATCGAAAATTAAGAGCAATACTGGCATTGCTATTGACCGATCTTCTTGCCATCATTGCATGAAATTATAAAAAAGAGAGAGAAATAGTAGAACAATTTCCTTTGAAAATTTAACTGAAGGATCGTTCGCTGTGTTGGCTTGTGCAAACGGTGTTTTCGATTATCGAAAACACCTATCGATCTTCGGATTCTTCCTCCCATTGTTGGCAAAATATTGCCCGTCTTTGGGCAAGGCTTGCGAAATCGCACAAGTTCCACACAGAGAGGATCGTTAGAATCATCCTCGATAATCAAACCCAAAGGCAAGACAATCGTGGCAATAGAATCCATCGTAACAAACGAACTGAGCTTGGGTTCTAACAACAAACTATTATAGCGAAATTAAAAGAGAAGAAGAAGGCAAACGTGAAAAATAAATTCACATCAAGCAACGAAAAATTTGACATTCAAATATTGTACCCAGCTTTAATCCTCTTCCGTGCTAGTATCCCTGCACATAGCAGGTTAGCCGAAAAGTGGAATCAGTTTTCCCAGTAGCATTAAACTCTAGTCGACGCTACCCGTAACGTTTGAAATAAATAAAAATTTTGAAATAGTCCTTAGACTATTTCTGGTGGCAGCAACTACCGTATCAATCGAAAATCCAAATAAATATTTCATACACAATAATATCATTTCAATATTTCCCTTCCGACTAAACTCTAAATCAAAGAAAAAAATTTTTTACGGAATTTAAATCTTAACTTGATTTAAAACAAATAAATACGTAACAGTAGTTTAGTTTGGAATATAGATTATATATATATATATATGTTTATATATAGACATGCATGTTTCGTAATGTAGTTCTTATTTCATAACTCTTTACCGGAACGTAGTCTAGTTTTAAGTATGTATCTTAGATTACTGATTTGATTTAATAATGTAGAATGCGCGCGCGCACACACACACACACACACACACACACACACACACACACACACACACACATATATATATATATTATTTCTTTAATAATATAATATTGTATGTTTTCTGTATTCGTTAGATTATTAATTTTTTTATTTCATATATACATATATTTCATAAATTGATAATATTGTATTTGTGCATAGTATTGGAAGTACTGTCTCTAATATTTACTAGGTTATTACATGTTCGGCATATATGTTTATACTTATATGTAACTCTCCGAGTTTTTGCGGCGTTGATTGATTAAAATATATATTTATATATACATGTATTCCTGGCGTTTCAATCATTTCCCTTTCTGTAGTTTTTCTTATTTTCTGGTTTATTTGTTTGGTTCGTGACACGTTCAATCCATTAGTTGGTTCTATTTATTTTATTTTATACCGGTTGGGTTTATATTATATCGAACCATAGGTTTTCAAAATGCAAGCCGGTTATTGGTAGGTTTATTTAGAGTTGTGTGTATATGTATTATGATTATTGGTTGGATCTATTAGTCGCCCTCATTTTGTTAATCCTTCCCTTTGTTTCGTAGTGCCGCGTGTTCGTTTGTGCATTCAAATCCTTATTCGCACGTATTGTATAGAGTAGTTTTCTTCTTCTTGTTACGGCTCGTGCTGCGCGCTGGACGTGACAGTAAAATCCAGTAATTTGGGCGTTTACAAGACGAAATATGTCAAACGGGAAGGAAATTGCTGTCATATTACGTCAAAATCCACGAATGATCGCGTTGTGCGAGTCGTTGGGCTTATTTCGACGCGTAATACTGCGTGCACTATTTTCTGCGCGTAACACATATTACTTTGGGCGTTTAAACGTCGAAATATCTCCAACGGGAACGAAATTAAGGTCATTTTTCGTCAAAATCGACGAATGATCGCGTTATGCGAGTTGTTGAGCTCGTTTCGACGCTTATGGTAGCTTGCACAATGTTAGTCGTGTAAAATGTAGTGATTTGGGCGTTGAAACGTCGAAATATCTCCGACGGGAAGATAATTACTATCATGTTTCGTCAAAATAGACGATATATCGCGTGTTGCCGCATGTCAGGCTCGATTCGACATTCAATTCAGCGTGCACTATGTTCTGTGTATAAAAGGTAGTGATTTGTGCGTTTAAACGTCGAAATAGCTCGAACGGGAAGATAATTACTATCATGTTTCGTCAAAATCGAAGAATGATCGCGTTTTGCGAGTCGTTGGGCTCGTTTCGACGTGTACTATAGCGTGCACTATCTTCTGCGCGTAACATATAGTACTTTGTGCGTTTAAACGTCGAAATATCTCCGACGGGAAGATAATTACGGACACTTATTGTCAAAATCTACGAATGATCCCGTTTTGCGAGTTGTTGGGCTCGTTTCGATGCTTATGGTAGCTTGCATTATGTTATTCGTGTAATATGGAGTGATGTGGGAGTTTGAACGTCCAAATATCTCCAACGGGAAGCAAATTACGGACATTTTGCGTCAAAATCGACGAAATATCGCGCTTTGCAAGCTGTTGGGCTTGATCCGATGCCTAAGGCAGCATGCACTATGTTCTGCTTGTGAAAGAGAGTGATTTGGGCGTTTAAACGTCGAAAAATCTCCGACGGGAAGATAATTACTACCATGTTTCGTCCAAATTGACGAATGATCGCGTTTTGCGTGTCGTTGGGCTTGTTGCGACGCGTAATACAGCGTGCACTATGTTCTGTGTATACAATGTAGTGATTTGTGCGTTGAAACGTCGTAATATCTCCGACGGGACGATAATTATGGACACTTTTTGTCATAATCTACGAAATATCGCGTTTTGCCGCATGTTAGGCTCGATTCGACATTTAATTCAGCGTGCACTATGTCCTGTGTATAAAATGTAGTGATTTGGGCGTTGAAACGTCGAAATATCTCCAACGGGATGGAAATTACGGCCATGTTTCGTCAAAATCGACGAATGATTGCGTTTTGCGAGTCGTTGGTCTTGCTTCAACGTGTAATACAGCGTACACTGTTTTCTGCTAGCAAAACAGAGTGATTTGGGTGTTTAAACTTCGAAATATCTCCCACCGGATGGAAATTGCGGTCTTTTTTCGTTTAAATCGACGAAATATTGAGTTGTTGGGCTTGCTCCGACGTTTAGTTGAGTGTGCACTATGTTCTGCATGTAAAATGTAGTGATTTGGGTGTTTAAACGTCGAAATATCTCCAACGGGAAGCAAATTACGGTCATTGTTCGTCACAAATAAATGACTGATCCCGTTTTGCGAGTAGTTGGGCTTGTTTCGACACGTAATACAGGGTGCACTATGTTCTGCGCTTAAACTACAGTAATTTGGGCGTTTCAACGTCGAAAAATCTCCAACGGGAAGGAAATTGCGGTAGATCTGCATTCCTCGAAGAACGACGCTTCCCGCTAGCAACTTTCTCCCAAGGGCGGCTAGCATCATTTTCTAACCGTCTACATAGAAATTAACCAAATAACAGCAACGTCTATTTCCTCCATTTTCCGAGTGGAGACTTTCCTCGACGCAGCCGATGATCTCGTGACTTTCATCAGAGGTTTCCTGTGCTTCATCAACGCGACGGATAATACATTCTCTCGTGCGATCTCATTAGCGAGGAAACGACGCCTTTTACGATCAGTGGATACTTCACATTTTTCGTGACAAGTTCGAATTAGACTTTGGAGGAACGTGTATTTGTTATCACGGTGACCGTGGATTCGTTATCGAACCTAAGACCATTGTCATTAGCGAATAATCACCGCGGTTACTTGTCGATTCTGTAATACTCACACTTGTGCTAATCACATGCCGTATCTTTCCGTAGTACACCTATTACACCACAGCTTTACAGATTGTTAGTACAAAGACTGTCTGTCAATTTGAAGGACTTCAGTGAGCTATCTCCTAAGATTTGTAGCGGGTTCTGAGGCTAGCTGAACATACACTATGTATGATGAATCGACATTTGGCAATCATCTTTCCCGAAGAATACGGTCTGTATATGGCGAGCCACGGGGCAGAGATCGTTGGAATGTTTACTGTCGAGTGCCGCTACAACTATTTCTTTTTGAGGAGAACTATACAATTACCCTATACCTTTATTAGACAGAAACGTCCATCCCGTGTCCGCGGCTACGATCGGCGACTAGTTGTCGCCTTCAGTCCAAGCTCATTATCGGAAATCTCGGATAATTATAATCGGGTTGGTATATAATTAAAGTGTTACGGATAATCCTAACAATTCCGAAGGTAAGGCCCGCTATACTTTCATCTCCGACATATATATCTTGTTAATTCGTGCTCAGTCGCGCTTGTACTATCCGGGTAAAATGTGTTCAAGCGGAATCTTGAAAGCAATGTGTCTAAGTACAATGCGGAATCTGTCTTGTGCGTTCTTGCACACATTGCCTTCGGCCAGAAACAGATTTCCATCACACAAATAGATAAGCGTTGTATCATTTCCCAACAAAATATCACAATTGAAATAATGCTAATCGAGTGTGCAAGGTAGAAGAACTATATTGTCACGGTGATCTCCGCATATAGCGATAGGATTATCATATTTTGTATATCAGTTCGCATACCATAGCCATCAAAACTATAACTAAGCAGTAACAGCATATCTGTGTGACGGCATCCAGCGATAACCCACCACAGGAACCAGATCCTTGGTATAAAAAACTCTCCCAAGTCAACACTCGACATTCCATTCCTATCCTGTTCTGTTAATGTAACATTATGTATCGTTACTCCGTCAGTTTATAATAAATTTTGAAATAACTATCATAATTGGAGTACGAATCTCTCACCTTACGTGCGTAACGTGAAATAATCTCAATCTACGTGAGAATATCACTGTTGACATTTATCGTAATGACTGTTACTAATTCTAGGCGACCGATCGGGAATGAGGAGCTACGATAATTTAGTGCTGATTTTTACGATCAATACAGCAACTACTACCGCATTTCTACCGTACTATTGGTCCGTAAATTACTTCGCACGTGCCTCTAATGCGCGATTTACATATAGGCTGTGGCCGCTTTCAATCGGTGGTGAGTCCTACCACAACATTGGTTGAAAACATTTACTGTGTAAATTATCTATACTGCAATGTTAAAATAATTCCTCTTCCATTGTACAGATACAGTTATTTGCATGATACGGGGATGCCGAAACCTGTTATGCCTTAAGTTACAGCTCTCGCACAGAACCAGTGCAACACCTAAGTGTAGAAAGTGAGATATAGATATTTAGATTTTACATAAAATCCCGTGGCTCATTGTGAGACACGTATTGTAACGCCAGGAATAGTTACGTTACAGTAGTTTACGAATGAGTCTACAACACATAGACGACTTTAAGTTTCTTCCCCTAAGATACCTGAGAGATATAGAGAAGTACAAGAAATTATATATTATTATGCACAGATATAATATAATAATAGACAGAGAAAATGACTGTGTATGCTTGATCCCAGGTTATAACTGAATTGTCGTAGTATTGTCAGTTCGAAGTCACCTACCTAATATTCTTATGTCCAATATTGGAATTCCAATATCGCACAGCTTCAGGTTTTCCGCTTTAATCATCTTTTATTCGGCGCAATGTTTCGAGTAAACTGTCTTCACTCCACTCAGCTCGGAGAGAAATGCTACTCTTTCCTTCATACTGATTCCATATCTTGCGATTAACAGGAACATGAAATGAAAGAAGGCGAGTAAATGGTATATATAAATGTGCTTGGATGTCGAAGCTTTTCATTAACAATTAAAAAATTTGCCATCAGATGTCTTAGCCACGTTATCTATATTAAAGGAACCTTTCCGCATTGTGTACATTAATAGCGGAAATTTCATGTATTTAGCTTCCACTGATACAGCGTGGAAACACTTTCGATTAAATGTGCGACATCCGCCCCAAACACGCGAACAGTAGAAAATGTGAACCTTCATGATGTTTGTCACTGTGAAACTGCATGCCATTTCTTTAAAAAATGCGGCCGTGTCGCAGAAATTGTTCAGCAATCGAAAACTGGTCTACTGCATTCTTCCAAATGGAATAAAATACCTTTCGTGATACAATTACTGGTCTATCATGACGTTCCCTATTACAACTTATTAAGTTTCCTGTTACGTATGGACTATGTAGAATATACAAGTAGCGGGGTGACAAAATCCTCGATAGCATTGAAGAGCATGAAGATTATTGTTCGCATCGAATTATCGACATATCTCTAATTGCGATGAATTGAATATTTCAGACTAAATATGAAAAACTGCAATTACGCTATATATGACGGGGGCCAGAGTTGACATAGCACAAGCCGACTGATGGGCGCTGTATTTGGCAGCATATGTCGAGTATAACGCACATCGAATTGTCGACATATCACCAATACCAACGGAGATACGTTCAATAGAATAAAGAAGACAGAATCTGCAAAACTGCAAAGCCGTTGGTTTGTTATGGACCAGGGATGACGTAGCACAAACCGGATTCTGTGCGCTGTATTTGATAGCAAATGTGGAGTATAAAGCGCTTCGAATAGTCGACATATCTGAAATAGAAAATGAGATAAGATCACTACAATATTTAACCCTAAATATGCAAAACTGAAACTACGCCGTACTTGACAATGGCCAGCGTTGATATAGCGCGAGGAGGCTGATGTGCTCTGTATTTGGAAGTCATCGTAAAGTATAACGGGCATCGAATGGACACCATATCAATAATTGCAGCGTAGATACGTTCAATTGAATATTGTAGCCTGAATAACCAGAACTGCAAAAACATTGAAATTGATATCTACCCGCATTGTCATAAGGAAAACCGGTGTATATACGCTATAGTTGGCAACAAATGTCTGCCGCGTCGAGTTGCGCCTCTAATAAAGCGAATCCTATGGAAAGTTCGCGGGTTGCAACGGTGGCGTAGTGATCGAAACACTATCCATTGCTTTCATACCGTCGTTAGCGTTTGCCATGCATCGTTTCAAATCAGGTCGGAGTCACCATTGTGGTGGATTGTGTGAGGATCAATATCATAAAATGACAAGAGGAGTACCTGTTGCAACCCGTCAAACATATTTGGAATAATTTAAATATATATAAGTATGTTACGTCGGCCGACTCTATACCTGGACCGGACCTCGCATCGCGAGCGGGATGGTAACCATGTGTCTGCACATTCTTATTGCGCACCCTTAACAATGTCAAGGACCTATCATAAATCTTCGAAAATTCCAACTAAAGTCATTCAGATCGAACAAAGATCTTTTCTACGAAAGCGTTTTCTAAGATCTCTGGTTTGATTCCGGAAAACACTCGAAAATTAGTTCTTTTCACACTTGCGATGCTTCCCACCACCAACCTTCTATCGAGGGCGGTAAGGCCACTTCTAATCCACCAACAATCGTAATTGCCAAAAGAAACAATGTCCATTACCCCCACATTCTGGCCAAAAACTGTCATCAACAAATCGGATGATCGCGTGCGCTAGACACACCCTTTCCTAGCTCTCCTGTGACACAGCATCGTCACTTTCAGTGTAGTCAATTTTCGTCCTCAGAACAGTCAACAAGTCTACCACGGTTCTACCTTTAACTCAGTTCGTTCCGAAAGTCTAACTAACTCATCGAGAGATATCGTCATGCCGGGACATACTTCTGTAAGGCATTAACTGTAGTCATCGCCAAATACTTGTGACGCTCGTAATATTGTGTAATACATTGTTGAATATATATGTCATATTAACCTGTTAACACAGCTTTGATTTCAGTTTAATCACCCACTGTTATTCTAATCGAAACAAGGGGAACGACTATTTCGCGGCGCTGATTAGCCGAATCGTAGCGAGAATTTACGCCTCTCGCTGAAGCGTTTTCCTCGCGACCGCGTCTCTCCGAGAATAGTCGTAAAGTATATAAAAAAGGATACTGTAACGGGAATTCACGATACTCGTTGACATATTATGTCGCAAGCGCGTTTCTCCGAGAAGGGTCTGAAACATACTTGATTTTGTTTAAATACAAGTTATGGTTTCCCCGGCGTAGGGGTAGAAAGAACAAATGTCATACACGAATTATTTATAAACGACATAAGGAATATGGGAGAAATGATTTGAAATAGTATTTCTGTATTCAGATTGCCTCATTTTCACAATGCTATTATAACATAAATGTCATAATACTAACCCGGATGATAAATAAATGGCTTATTTCGTTAGAAAAGATTATTGCAATTATGAATTAAATGTGAAACTGCCAATAATTCTCAGCTACGAAATTTACGTGTTCTATTCTATTATAAAAGGTACATGTCTGTTAGTTAGATATTATAAGAACGACAAGTTTTCCATTGAAGGGTTAAAATTTCCACAAAGGATTCGAAGCATATGCGTCATTGTGTAGGTACGCTTTTGTGAGTTGACGTCAACCGGATATAGAGTTAGTACCTCATCGGCCATGCTGCTCGCCATCTTTCCCTTTCTCAAATTCCGTTCGTCATATAGTTAATATAGTTTACATGTTATTGTAAACTGTATTATAAATTAATATACAGTTTTGTACATTATATATATCTTTAACGTAAATAAATTCTACATTTGGGGAAGAACGAATCCAAGTATTATCCTGTGCTTTCCGGTTAATATAGATGGCGGGGCAGTAGCCGCTTGGGGTACGTTGGCGCTCCCTCTGGGCCGCTACGGTCAGTCTCTCTCTGCGACTAGTTGGTGACGGTTGTGTCGAGCTTAGTGCCGACAGTGCGGAGTGGTTTCTCAGTCTGATTCATGTATTTTCTATGCATGTTTTAACACGTTTCTTGGATATTATTTCGTCACAGTGTATAAAGTGGGTTTTTCATATCTATAAGAAAACATGAGTATCGTATCAGTCGATATTTCATGTTAACCCATTTCTCAAGAAAGTTATCATCGATACTGTGTTAACCTCGAAAAAGAGGACATACGTATTTCTGCCAATTGAGAAAACTACGAAGCCGTCTTCATGGCGAAGTCGAAGAAGAGAGTTCGTGATAGGGACGCCAAGCCAAGTGATACTGAAAGATTAGTAACTTGGATCCGCAGAGTCCGCCGTAAAAAATTAAGGTGGCGCCGAAATCGCATACGGGATTTACGGATTCAAGCAATGCTGACGTCTACTCTCTTCAAAGCTGAAGATGAATTACGCATCAAGCAATCGTCTAGAGCTTTAAAATTGCAGAAACTTAAAAAACAATTATTGAAGAAGGCAAATTATATAAATTATGAACGCCGCGACGATGAAGACACGTCTCAGCAGAACAATCCCTGCAAAGAGCCTGAATTGTGTCCTGAATTGAGCAGTTTAGACGATTTCATGTCTAAGCTGTCAGAAGTAAAAGTACCCTTACAACGCTGATGTGATGGGAAAAATCCAAGCAATCACGTTATGAAGATATAGAAGCTTATGTGACTACTTTGACAAGAGGATAATTTCTCGCAACGTTTTATCGACCAACTGCATAGACATTTCAACAACGACTATATGGAATTTCGCGCGATTATGGAGCACCGTGTATTTCATCAGGTGCTGCAGGAATAGAAATCGCATTATTATCCTGATGTATATTTGGATATTTTTTATTTGCAGTCTTGCCGTATGAGATGACATTGGGACAGTCGGCAGGTGGGAGTTGGTG
This sequence comes from Bombus sonorus, assembly GCA_029958995.1. Lineage (NCBI taxonomy): Eukaryota > Metazoa > Arthropoda > Insecta > Hymenoptera > Apidae > Bombus > Bombus sonorus. The sequence continues at coordinate 9,007 of JARWAU010000128.1, read as the reverse complement.
TTCTCAACGATGCTGATGCGTACCACACGATTGGGGACCCCATGTTCTCTAGTCTCTGCACATTTCATTGGTTTGGTTTGTCAACTGTATCGGGACCAATGCATTCGAGACCATTACAACTTTTTGTAGTAATATAATTTTGTAGTAATATAATATTGTAGTAATATAATTTTGTAGTAATGCAATATTGTAGTAATATAATTTTGTTGTATTAATGAGCGTTCGAAATATATTTGAAGAATTTTTGATTCGATATTTCTTATTTTCAAATGTATGGCAATTTACTTGTATGGCAATGTACTTTGTATGTCTTAGAGTTTAAAGAAAATTTGAATTACATGTTAACCTGTGGATTTAATAGTACCGTTTCCAATATCGCTCCATTATTCTGAACGTCAAGATTGTGTATATTTGCTTAATTAGTCAACAGTTTTGTAGAGTTTTGAACAAATAAAAAGAAATTAATAACATTTGGAAAACGTCTACAATTTTTCCGCAATCTTCTGATTCGCCATGTTAGTCCTTTTCATTCCAGCATACTACACATAACAAAGTTCTGTCGCAGGCAAGAGATCCGCAGATGTGTCCAGGCTGTTGGTCGTCATCTGGGACGATATTTGTCCTGCTGTGTATGAGATAAGGAGTGACGAGAGAAGACTGGTATGGGATAAACAGAGGGGAAAATTCTTTGTTTTTAGCAAATCGTGCATGAAGATTGCTAACGGTGAGATGCACCATGAACACGTTGTACATAAACGTCTCATCACACCGTGCTTTCGTATCTTGAACATCCAAGCATCAACTAATTCGAAAATCGTTTGACGCGCGATACACATAGGCTTATTGTGACAAACTACAGCAAATTATAGCAAGTCTTGTTTGGTGAGCACAAATCCCCTTTGTACGTTCCCTGTGCAAATGTGTTTTCTCAGGGCCAGATAACTTTTTTCAACGCTTGTACCACCAAGTTGTATGTGAGTTACTCTGGCTTATCAATATGCCTTGTTCAAAGTTGAGAGCTGAATACTGTCACAGCTCTCTATCTTCCCATGTGCATTATGATAATAGGAGCTTTTTGAAGTATGGAGTAAATTGAATGCATCTTTGTTAAATTTAGATGATCCAGAATGGCGAATTATTGCAAGTAGCACAACTAATCAAAATAATAGACATGCACATATATGAAATATGATTAATATGGATAGGCAATTACTTTGCAATTTGACAAGCACTGCAATAAAATGTCGGATCGGAAGTCATATGACTAGATACTTATTTTCAAAGATTTCAATATTCTCTTCACTTATCCATTGATTGTTCTTAGAACAACTGAAGAACTTCACATGTTATTAGATTAACAAATAAAATGTATTATTGCTTACAAATTGGTATGCAGAGGAGTAATGGAAATAAAAGGCCGGTTTATATTACAGTTCATGTGACGCAAGAAACTACAATAATATTTATACAAATTGCGGATTGTTGGATACTGTGAAAAATCTTTTACATACTGATAGTAGGAAAGCAGTGATGGCAAATGAGGGCAACCGTCGTTCCGAAACGATTTTGAATCTTCCGACTCGCCCGACCAGTATAAATATGCGGACACGATCACGAGCGAAATTATTATCGAGCGATTATTGATCTGATTTAGCGAGCTAGTTTACGAGTAAACGTTTACTGTCAAATGTAGCTTTAGCGAACCTTTGTAGTGCTCCTACAGGCGATTCACTTCAACGGAAATAAATCTCCAGTAAGATAACCTATCGACGTTGCAATTTATATTAAATAATTGATTTAAAATGTTTCGGAAGGTTGCAACAGTGCACAACGAAATAATCTCAGCAAACCAAGACACCACATCGTCATCTGCCACATAAATATTTCGTCGATACAATTTGTCTTTAAATGGAATTATTAGATTCCCACTCGTGGCGACTGCTCCCATAATGGCATAAGTTTCAGTACAAAAGCCGACAGTCCATTGCCTCCTAAATTCAATAATTGACTCAGGGCTTTTATAAAGAAATATGTATCTCGTGTTCTCAAGTATAGGTGCTTGTAAACTATCCAAAGTATAGAAAGAGTCGAAGTACTGTGGGAATGTGATATATAGTGCTAGTGGGTTTGGTAACGTTATGACATATTTCAATATCGTTCACGCCACCACGAAAACAAGCGTGACGCTACGTCAGACTATAAGCATGCGGGGAGATGCAGGACGAGAAGGATAGCCTCTCGCGACGTAGCGCCGGGCTAGGAAGGTGTCTCGGGACGGGTATGAGCGGAGACGATGCGGATCGTTGCCCCCAGGCTACGACACCTGTTTCTCGGTGTCTGAAGGAGGGTGCCTACCGATTTAAAACATAGTTGATTTTGTTTGACCACAAGTTATGGTTTCCCCGGAGTAGGGATAGAAAGAACAAATGTCATACACGAATTATTTATAAAGGACATAGGAAATATGGGAGAAATGATTTGAAATAGTATTTCTGTATTCAGATTGCCTCATTTTCACAATGCTATTATAACATAAATGTCATAAAACTCGGATGATAAATAAATGGCTTATTTCGTTAGAAAAGATTATTGCAATTGTGAATTAAATGTGAAACTTCCAATAATTCTCAGCTACGAAATTTACGTGATCTATTCTATTATAAAAGGTACATGTCTGTTAGTTAGATATTATAAGAACGACAAGTTTTCCATTGAAGCGTTAAAATTTCCACAAAGGATTCGAAGCATATGCGTCATTGTGTAGGTACGCTTTTGTGAGTTGACGTCAACCGGATATAGAGTTAGTACCGCATCGGCCATGCTGGTCGCCATCTTTCCCTTTCTCAAATTCCGTTCGTCAGATAGTTAATATAGTTTACATGTTATTGTAAACTGTATTATAAATTATTATACATTTTTGTACATTATATATACCTTTAACGTAAATAAATTCTACATTTGGGGAAGAACGGATCCAAGTATTATCCTGTGCTTTCTGGTTAATATAGATGGCGGGGCAGTAGCCGCTTGGGGTACGTTGGCGCTCTCTCTAGGCCGCTACGGTCAGTCTCTCTCTGCGACTAGTTGGTGACGGTTGTGTCGAGGTTAGTGACGACAGTGCGGAGTGGTTTCTCAGTCTGATTCATGTATTTTCTATGCATGTTTTAACACGTTTCTTGGATATTATTTCGTCACAGTGTATAAAGTGTCTTTTTCATAGCTATAAGAAAACGTGAATATCGTATCAGTCGATATTTCGTGTTAACCCATTTCTCAAGAAAGTTATCATCGACAGTGTGTTAACCTCGAAAAAGAGGACATACGTATTTCTGCTAATTAAGAAAACTACGAAGCCGTCTTCATGGCGAAGTCTAAGAAGAGAGTTCGTGATAGGGACGCCAAGCCAAGTGATACTGAAAGATTAGTAACTTGGATCCGCATAGTCCGCCGTAAAAAGCTAAGGTGTCGCCGAAATCGCATGTTCCGAATGTTTCCTCGAACGAAGATTTTCTGCATTCTTATCCATCGAGTCGTCCACTTTTTGGGGTGCCGTCTCCTGTAAAGCAGCAGCTGCGTTCTTATTCAACTTCTCCACCACGTTTTCGATTCCAGGATGAGACTTTTCGAAAATGTTCCTCTTAGACAGATCCTGGCACTTTCGCTTTTCCGTGGTTGATGTTGGTTCGCATCTGTATGAATAATCTTCATACATTGTTACATCTGCGTTCTGCTTGAGTTCGACCACTTGTACGTCACAATCGATGTTCGACATATCGAACGATTTCACAATGATCTGTGGACGTGGAACGGTTGCCTGCGATCGCTCGTCTCCACCCTTTTCATAACTATCGTAATTCGGATTGATCTCCACTTTTGATTCTATCGGATTCTCCGATAGTTTTGGAATTTGATTGATTTCCGGAGATTCGGCCGAAGAATATCCATGTCTGTGTAACTCATTCGCCGACATTTCATCTGGTTTAACTAATTCGGCCTGTAAAATATAACGTGTTATGTTATTGAATGTTGCGTAAAGTTTATACTTTGTAATTTCTTATCGGTCGATGAAATCGAATGATTTTAACACTTAGCCAACATAACAGGGAGTTTTTCCTTCTACGAAGAACATCGCTGCGTGACCGAACGGGAAGATCCCCTTTTTTAACTTTAGCAACGCGTTTTTTTTTTCTTTCTTGGCGCGCGCGGTTGGCTAAGTGTTAATAATTACATTGCGTTTGGTTTATTCCCTTCGTAAAGAGTAACGTTGATAGACTCGCGCTTTTGTAAGATATTTTTTATTTAAGCTCAACGATAGTTATGAAATAATCAATTTTACTTTTTATGAGTGTTATATGTTCATGGAAGCTAAACAGTGTGGCATAAAACAATTACTCTTGCCTTTTTTCGTCATTAATATCAAGAGTTGACTATCGTATTGTATATATTAACAAATAACATTGTTTTGCATATTAATTTTCTTCATCTCATAATCAAAAAATTTTATACTTTTCTTTTTTATCGATATCGAGCGTCGACTGACTTATGACGACGCGATATTTTATACAAAAAACGAAAGATGTTTCTCCATATGTCGATGTTACTGTTTCGTTAATATAATAACATATAATCGAATTATTAAACAAGTGACGTGTTAAAAAAAGCTAGCCGTGTGGACTAAGGACATATTTCTAAACGTTTATCAATTTTCTTCGCCTCACTCGCGCTCGAGATTCTTTCATTAGCCTATGAACGATACACGTGTATTTCTTAGCGAACGACAGTGAAGAACAGAAAAATGAAAGATGGCTCACCTTCTGAACGCTTCTTGAAAAGTACACTTGTTACTGCGCGATATTTGCGATTACTTAAAATATGTGTTTGCACTCCGTTGTTGCTACGACCACGTTACAAACGAAACTAACAGGTCCACTATTGCGAAGATACGAAAATTTTGCTAGCCCTAACAAGTCGGCTGTTAACGTAGTGGGGACATTCTGGCCGAAGAATTACGAATCACCGGTACCAGTGGAAAACTCACTTGGCCGTAGTGGGGACATTCCGGGCGGAGTATTGCCAATCACAGCCAATCAGGAGCCAATGGAAAACGCACTTGTTTACTCGTAACCCCTGAGAAATGTTATGGAAAAGTTTCGCTAGATCGTCGAGACGTTCAAAAATCAAAAGAATGTTATAACAGTGCAATCTATAAATGCAATTTATATTGATATTTATTTAAAAAGGCAGCCTGTGTCCTCAACGATGGCATTCGTCACTCGCGGACTCCCGCCGCAGGGGGCATTCAGCACCCAAGGAATTAATGCAACAATTAATATTTAATAATCAATATTTAATATTCAAAATTTAATATTCTATATTTAATATTCAATAGTTAATATTCAATATGTAATATTCAATATTCAATATTTAATATTTAATATTTAGTATTCAATATTTAATATTTAATGTTCCATTTTTAATATTTAATATTTAATATTCAATATTTAATATTTAATATTTTATAATTAATATTTCATATTTATCCTGCAGCAATAACTTATAATGATGTAGGTATAGCAGAATAATTTCAACGTGCGAATAAGCAATTCTGATAGATAAATAAAACTTTTTGATACAGATTTTACTTCTAACTATATCAGAAAATATAATGGCTATGAGAAGAAAATGATTCGATAGCTAGTCATTTGATGTAAATTTTTGATAGAGATTTGAAGGTTTCAATATAGTCTTTCTATTCCTATTGGCCTAGGTTGATGGCTGCCAAGCGAGCGCGAATTCAACCTGGACGCGGGAAGGTATCGCGTAGGTGTTTGGAACGAGGAGCGACCGAGCCGAGGCGAAAGGAAAGGAGAAAAAAAGAGACAACATCGAGAGAAGAAAGGAAGGTGGCGATAACTCATTCAGCATGGCAAACGAGCCGAAAGATCTCCGCGGGTAATTAATTGCGCTAGCGGTTTGCGCGACCCTACGTGTGTCGAAAAGCTGTAAATTAGCGTGACGGAAACGCCAGGAGACAGTGTGGGCTTGCGCCGTTGATGTATCATGCTTGTCGACGAAATGAAGTAGATCGGATCGCGCGGTGTGGATTAAAACGTGCGCCACGCGGACGAATTGGGCAAAAATACAGCCTCGCACTTAGTAAATGCCATCTTTAGATCGCGCAACGAAGAAAGTAGCTTTTCTTCGCGAATGTAATACGAAGTAAAATCAATAACCCAAAGTTACAACATTTGCGGAGAAAGTCGCGCCTTTTTAGTTGAATTAAATACTGCGAATACTTTTGCGTTTGTAGAAAATTTGAGGAACGCGTATAATATGCAAGAGTACATAAAACGTTAGAAGCACAACACTCGTTGTCGTATTTAGCAGGTGAAACGAATCTCTTAGATTCTAGTTCTTTAAACGGATTCGTACAAATATAGATTTGCATAGTCACTCGCAGCCAAGTTGTTGGAATCGATAGAATTCTATTTGCATAAAGTACGACAATTAGAATAAAACTGAAAAATACTAGGAATTCTACGCGGAATAATTTCGCGTATAGTCATTTCGCTCTGTAACGAGTATCTAAAAATTCAAAAATACCAAACCTTATTAATCGTTACATAAATGTATCTATTCGTGAAACGTTGGAAAATGGGATTTATAGAAAGAAGAAAAAAAAAAAAAATGAAGAAAATAGAATATACGCTGAAAGATTCAACGCGAGTCTTTGCAACAATAGTTTTAACGTTTTATCGAAAGATTGCCAAACACCTCTCGAACGAACAAAAGAGTAAGTCTAGGTGCACCGGGACAGACAATTAACGCTTTCTTTCAAAAACAGCTTGCTCTTCTTTGTATTGTTTCGAGGATGGTACCGACTATCGTAACTCTATCTGTCACGCGTTCTTACCACGTTTTTACGTATAGCTGAAAATCCCTATACACGTTTCCTACCTATCGTGCAAACTGGACAGACTGGATCGCTTCGACGCTAGATCTAACAGGAAATTTCTCACTGATCTGTTTCAAGCAGCTTTCACGTACGCAATAAGTTCAGCGGGTGTAACGTACGCCGTGACCGCTGCTTGCAGCAGAGGCAACATGACCGTTTGCTGTTGTGAACCGAAAAGGTAAGGTAAACTCGTTGTCGTTGCTTTTACATTTCTTTTTTTCCGCCGGTTAAAGCTGGTTATCAAAGCGGCTATGTATGTACTTGAAAGTATATTCGAAGGTCGTTCTAGTTGCTGTATCACGTGAAATTACGATTCCATGGGAGGGTTGATAAGAGATCGTTGGATGATATCAGTTCGCAGAAACGATACAACATTTTCAAACGACCTGATAACATCTGATTAAGAATCGAATTTCTTCGAATAGAAGCACAAATGTTACATACAGCGATATAGATTCCTCGTAAAAATTTCACGCCGAACGACGTAAAAATTTCTCGACGTGCACTTACCTAATTTCCAATTTAATGAAACGTTTCTTCGTCAAAGTTTGGGTGTTCTTTATACAGGACGAGAAAGGAATTGCGAGCAAATGGCTGGGAATGGGGCGGTTGCAGCGCGGACGTCACCTACGGGATGAGGTAACGATCATTAACCCGATCCGTAATGAATTCGTAGTCGGTTCCCTTTGCATGCGTCACGTGCGTGCAAAACCTCTATGACGCTGTACGTCACGACAATTGTTATACAGGCATGGATTTTAATATTATAATTTAATGTTAGGTTCGCGCGTAGGTTTCTGGACGCGAGGGAAGTCGAGGGGGACGCGAGGGGTCTGATGAACCTTCATAACAATAAAGCAGGACGGAAGGTGAGTAATGCCAGTTACCCGTTAATGATTCATTGCTTTTAACGCGCAAAATGTAACAGAAATTTTGTTAATAATATTCTCATATCGATCGTATCGTTTATATACAGGCTGTAGAAAAACGTGGATATACGTTCGTTATACGATATTTATTATAGAAAATATATAGAGGACGATTTTACATATCGAGAGAGAAAATGAAAGATGTTCGTGTAGAAAAATGTCAACTGGTCGTGCATAGATATTTGATGTAAAATTAAATTTTCTATTTATAACTTGAAGAATAAACGTCGATCGACGATTTCGTACGCGAATCTTCGTTCGTTGTCTTGAATTTTTTAATTGTCTAAAAATTGCCTTTATATATATTTTTCGATAGCTTGTGTATCTCTCTTGCTGTTCGAAGATATCATACGATCGAAAGAATTGTAATTATTAACCTAGATTTTGAAATTTTTAACAAAGAAAGATGCCGTATGATAAATACCTTTCAGCAAACAAACTGCCCGCATATCGATACCTTCGAAGTTGGCAACCTATCCGTCCGTGCCCGTTGGCATGGGGTATCGGAGAACTGAGTCGTATGCCGTGATCCGCAAAATAGGACCCCACACTCGACCGGTCTCTTTTCCTCTCCGTGGGTATTCCAACGACTTAGCGTTAATCCAAGTTTAATATTCGTATTTTCTTCTGCAATCCGTACTATAAGTAGAGTCCCTAATGATTTCTTGTACCGTAAATTAACTAGTAAGTAAATTTACTAATAGTTTGTACAATATTTGGTATTAGAGAATAGGTACACATAAGGATTATGGAACGGAAATAACCCAACTACTTTGTACTTGGAATTTATGCGGGCCTTCTTCTATATTCTTTGTACGAAGTTACAATTGTTTGACCCTTGGACCTTTTGAAAATATACGAAAATGTACGAATTCTTTATTGCTTGAAAGATCCGTTCGTTAACTAAAATATTGATCTAGTGGTTCAATTTTCTCGGATCAGAAAGACTAGTATCTGGGAATTCGAAAATAAAACGTATATTCGTAAACGGGCCGAGGTGGTAAAGTCAAAATTAAAGTTTGCGGGAAAGGATGGAATTCTGTGCCGCGGCTAGAACGCGTAAATGGCCAGGGTTAATTGGGGAAAGTTCTCGGAGCTTTCGTCTTCCTCGATGGGCTTTATT